>JAOYSI010015637.1:0-37964 GCA_025775065.1 Hiodon alosoides | reverse complement strand
TAGCTGTGCCCCTGCTGGCACCATGTGCAGAGTCTCTGGATGGGGCAACACCATGAGCTCCAGTGAGTAGAGCAGTCCGGGTCAAAGGTTAACTGGGCTGATGAGCAGCCTGAATCCTGGTGTTAGCAGTAATATACAATATACATACAGTAATACAGTAAAATAACTGGTGCCTTATATATGTCCTTCACACTTCTCCTTATTCCCATCCCTTCATCTATTTCTTCATCTCACACTGTCCCTGCAGGTGCAAATGGCGACCTTTTGCAGTGTTTGGAGATTCCCATCCTGTCGGACAGTGCTTGTGAGAACGCCTACCCTGGCATGATCACTCCTGCTATGTTCTGTGCTGGCTATCTGGAGGGAGGCAAGGACTCCTGCCAGGTACTGAACACACTATTTACAGATTTGCTTCAGCTCCTTCTGCGGCTGTCAGAGAAACATGACGAGCTTTACTCTAAACTTGATCCCTCTAAGAATTGCTTCACTTTACTGGAATCTATTGTAACTTGAGTAGAAATTAAGACATGTGTACCCCACTCCACCTTCCTTCCACAGGGTGACTCTGGTGGCCCTGTGGTGTGCAATGGCCAGCTCCAGGGTGTTGTGTCCTGGGGATACGGCTGTGCTGAGAAGAACCACCCTGGTGTCTACGCCCGGGTAAGATCTGTAGCAGTTGTTCTGAATCCTCCATGTGTTTTCATGGGAACCCATTTTTATAATGAGAACTTACTTTATGATTTACTACTTTTTGCCCCAGGTCTGCAAGTTCACCGACTGGCTCACCTCCACCATGGCCAGCAACTAAGTCTTATTCCAACATTTCAGTCCAGCACCGCTTTGCAATTCAAAAGGATATTGCTCAATCAATGATCAGAATGTAGACTTTTTAATGGTGATGCAAAATGAATAAAATGAAATAATATGCAATTAAATATTGCAGACTTCTCTCTTATTTCATGTATATTGTAATTTTAGAAAGAAAAAAAACATGAATTTAATTTTGCAATCCAAAAATATTTCTGCCATTTAGCACTTTTTTGAAATGCAGTAGTGATTTTTTTTTTTTTTTTTTTTTTGCAATATAGTTTAAGCTTTATTTAGTCTGTGAAAAACCAGTTGGATGATCCTGCATCCCTACAGCATTACTCAAAACCATGTTTAGAAATTGCAGCATAATACAATTCAAATAATGGAACTGCATTGCAGCTGGAGCTAATTTGATCACTGTCACTTACAGTTAGATAGAAAAAGAATGACAATTATTCTGCTAATACCACGGTTACTACGGCATTTTTTCAGGTTTATTTTCAATCATTTTTTCCTTAAACGCTCTTGTGTGTAGAACTACTTTCTTACGCCACTGTCACTGAAGCCTCCGTCACTAATCGGAAAGCGCTCGTGTGTGGTTGCCTTGTTGGCCTTCGGTTAGTGCTCTTCATGAAATATGCTGTATTGTTGATAAAGCATCAATTCATCATTTAAAAACACTTAAATTAGTTATATAATTAACAATAAAATCTGGTTTTGTTTTGCTAAAACGTAGTTTCGAGTTTATTTTTAATTTTTGATTTGTGTTTTAGAGGCAGCATAAGGTTTAAAACAATTTATTTCACATTTATGAGGATGTTCACATCATTGTATTTTGAGAAAAAAATTATGTGCCTTGGGAATATCATATTTACAAATAAGTTTGAGAACCACTGGACTTGTCACGGACTTACGTTTTGAGTTTGGTTTTATGAGCTGTAGTTTTAGTTTTTATCCACTAGATGTCTCCCGCACTAATTGCGGTTCCTTTGTTGACCTAGTTATTCTTGAAGTCTGGTCTATAGTCTAGTCTTTCTTGTTTTCTAGTGATTTTCTATTTGTCTATTCGTAGCTTTAGTGTTTGTGGTCTAGTTTGTTGATAATGCTCGTTTGTTTGTTTTTACTTGTTTTCTGTACCTCACTTTGTGTGGTAAAGAACTAGTCATAACTTAAACTTAATTTGTTTTATCATTTACTTTTTATTTGCTCTAGATGGCTCTGCTTTCATAAAAATTCAGTCTGATGGACAGACGTCAAATTTCTCCTGGAGTTTAACCACTTAGATGCAGATGAACATCTCTGAACGCACAACACGTGGGACCTTGAAACAGATGGGCTACAGACCACACCGGGTGCCACTCCTGTCAGCTGAGAACAGAAAAATGAGGCTACAGTTTGCACGGGCTCACCAAAATTGGAAAATAAAAGATTAGAAAAGCGTTGCCTGGTCTGCGGAGTCTTAATTTCTGCTGCGACATTCAGATATTAGGGTCAGAATTTGGCATAAACAACAGGAAAACATGGATCCATCCTGCCTTGTATCAATGTTTCAGGCTGGTGGTGTTGGTGTAATGGTGTGGGGGATATTTTCTTGGCACACTTTGGGCCCCTTAGTACCAACTGAGCATCGTTTAAACGCCACAGCCTACTTTGCTATTGTTGCCGACCATGTCCATCCCTTTATGACCACAGTGTACCCATCTTCTAATGGATACTTCCAGCAGGATAACGTGCCACAAAAGCTCACATCATCTCAAACTGGTTTCTTGAACAATGAGATCACTGTACTCAAATGGCCTCCACAGTCACCAGATCTCAATCCAATAGAGCACCTTTGGGATGTGGTGGAACGGGATTTTCGCATCATGGATGTACAGCTGAAAATCTGCAGCAACTGCATGATCCAATCATGTCAATAGGTTGATAATACCAAAAGGAGATAATACCAAATATTCTCCCATATTTACTGATAATTTTGTATACATCTCCTCATATATAATTATACACCGATCAGCCATAACATTATGATTACCTGCCTAATATTGTGTAGGTCACCCTTTTGCCGCCAAAACAGCCCTGACCCATCGAGACATGTACTCCACTAGACCAAGATCAAGGTGTGCTGTGGTATCTGGTACCAAGACGTTAGCAGCAGATCCTTTAAGTCTTGTAAGTTGCGAGGTTGGGCCTCCATTGATCGCCATGGAAACCATCACACTGCCTCCGCCGGCTTGTCTTCTTCCCATAGTGCATCCTGGTGCCACGTGTTCTCCAGGTGTAAAAGAAACTGTGATTCATCAGACCAGGCCACCTTCTTCCATTGCTCCGTGGTCCAGTTCTAATGCTCATGTGCCCATTATAGGCGTTTTCGACAGTGGCCAGGGGTCAGCATGGGCACCCTGACTGGTCTGCGGCTATGCAGCCCCATACACAACAAACTGCGATGCACTGTGTGTTCTGACACCTTTCTATCAGAACCAGCATGAACTTTTTCAGTAATCTGAGCTACAGTAGCTTGTTGGATTGTTGTTGGATTGGGTCACATGGGACAGCCTTCGCTCCCCACGTGCATCAATGAGCCTTGGCTGCCCGTGACCCTGTCGCCTGTTTACTGCTTTTCATTCCTTGGATCAATTTTGATAGATACTGACCACTGCAGACTAGGAACACCCCACAAGAGCTGTAGTTTTGGAGATGCCCTGACCCAGTCGTCTAGTCATCACAATTTGGCCCTTGTCAAAGTCGCTCAGATCCTTACGCTTGCCCATTTTTCCTGCTTCTAACAAATCAACTTTGAGGAAAAAATATTCACTTGCTGCCTAATATATCCCACACACTGACAGATGCCATGATAACGAGATTATTAGTGTTATTCACTTCACCTTCACTGTGGTCATAATGGTATGGCTGATCTGTGTATTTGTCCACGTGTATTAATACATGTATTTCCACACTAATTTATTTATACATTTATTGATTTATTATTACATTGTCAGTCCTCTATGGTCTTGCTCTGTGCGTCGAATATTCAAAATATGACGAACGCACATTATCCTACTTCTAAACATCTAGGAACCTCTTTATTTCTGTATTAGTTCCCACACGGTACCTACTAGATGTAGCACTGACAATGTCACGCTCAAAGAGAAATAAAGGAGACGTTTAATCAACGAATGCCGAGTCATTTTATGAGAGTCTAAGTACTTAATTATTATTAAAAAACGGCCTTAGACCGCTTACTCAAACTAACGTTAGTCACTGTTGGATCCGTCGCTTGTCGGATAAACAATCAATTGACAATATGCGGTTATCCCTCCAGACGTTAATTTCTCATGGTCGAGTGGCCCGGAGGATGGGTCTCGGTCCCGAGTCCCGGATCAACATGCTTCGAAACATCTTGACTGGATTGGTCCGACACGAGAGGATTGAGACGACTCGAGCTCGAGCTGATGAGGTTAGATTCTACGCCGAGAAGGTGAGCACGAGCTATATAGCGTCCTAGCTCGCTGATAAATACATTAAAACAACCACCGTTATAGTAAGGAAGAATTTAAACTGCCAATATAGACTGTATGTCAGTGAGATGTATTTATTGTTCCACGTACTGGCACATGCGGTTAAATATATATTACCTCAGGGGATTTATTAGCAGGTCAACTAGATGATGGCTTCATTTATTGATACTGTTCATCAAAACTAGGCAGAGATAATGTAATGAATGGCCATTATTAATGCCTTTTATGTTGTTGTGGCTTCTTCAGCTTATTGACTATGCTAAAAAAGGAGACGCTGATGAGAAGGCGATGAAAATGGCCAACTTCTGGCTAACGGTATGTGTGTGTTTTTTTTTTTTATATTTAAATGCTCTTGTCATGTTCAGACAAGTTTGTTAAAGTTCTGCGCCAGGTTTTTCAGTCAATTGCATTATGAAGAACTCATTACTTGCAGGAAAAAGATTTGATCCCCAAGCTCTTCAGAGTCCTGGCTCCGAGGTTTGAGACCCAGAAAAACGGTTACACACGCATGGCCAGAATTCCTAACCGAGAGAACCTGGATCGAGCTGCCATGGCAGTTCTGGAGTACAAAGGCCACCCATACCCACCTCTTATCACCCCGAAACGAGACAGTGAACACACACTGCTCAACCAACTGCTGAAGGGGTACAGGGAGGAGAGAGCTGAGCAAGGAAAGCAGAGACCTTAAAACTTCCCGCTTCATGCACTATATATAACTGCTTTTATAACCGTCTGTTTTGGTTGTTGCTTCCACTTTGTATGACATTGTTCAGAGCATAAAATATGTATAAATCATGTGATAAAACTACTTTTGACATTGTGTCCATTTCTGAGGATTGCTGAAGCATGCTGAAAACTGCAAGTCAAATGTTTATGATACCATCTAGTGTGATACCATCTAGTAAGACACTAAAATGAACGCTAATTAATCAACGTTTCATATGCAATTAATACAATTTATGACAGATAGAAAATGCATTTTTGCCTCCCTGTAATACACTTTCATTTGCATTCAAACAATCTGATAATTATGGGCAAGAAGAAAGTAGACACCGCTTTAAACAATAACATTTTAATTTGGCAAAAATACAGTATAGTTGGTCCAAATGACTTCTTTATTTGACACCAATATCTTTATTATGAACAGTGCTCCTTGAATGTGCTCAAGCAGCTGTCTTCTATCCATTTATGTCACACAAAACAGTATGGAATGTTCACTCATCTTTCCTCGTTGGTGTCAAGCGTGTAGATCAGTAGGTCTTTTAAACTCTGTCAATACTATGGGCTAGGTGTCCATCATGCAGTGTTAGTGGGCTAACGTCCCTTTCATTTTTTTATCAGCGTCAGTCTCCATGCTGCCATCCAACTGATGACAGGCGTTATAATACTAAGTTTAAATAACACCTTGAACAGAATTAGACAATATAAGTTGGAACTCGGTACACAAATTCAAGTATGATTCTTTTCTAAAATTCTAAGTATCTTTTTCTACAAATGTTAATATGTACAATTTATGTCTCATCCTACCCCACCTCAGCAATAGCCAATGCTATTAAAATTATTGACATTGATTTCATACAGAAAATAATATCAATTATACTTCATTTATAGTTGCAAAAGCACACACGCACATTTGTAATGCCTGAAATACAAACATTAAAACATGCCTCATGAATTTGATGTGAACATCTCTAAATGCAAAATATATATCCAAATAGTTTTCACCTGTTCCCTAGAACATTGAGTATATTGGGGCCTATTATAGCTTGATCACATTGGCTCTGGATAGACAAATACAACAGGGAATTTTAAAGTGCTCCATGCAGTATTTATAGAATATCGCCTCTGAAAAAGAATGATTATCAATATGTTACAACAGTAACGCTCAGTAAATGTGACTGTGTTACACTAAAGTTATATTGACTTACACTGTTATTAATGGTTACGTTTACATACTAAATACAGGCTTAAACTACCTTCGTCCCATTTTGAGCTACGCCCTATATCATTAACAGTATGTAAAATTGCTATCATTTATCTCAAAGTATTCTAACCAATTGCTTTCCTGAAGGGAAAGAACAATGTAAAGTAATACTTCACGTCAGAAGTGAGGATTAAATTAAGCATTGGACAAGTGAAGTAATATGAGCAGGAGTACAAGATTTGAAAGCATCCGCCATGTTCAGAAACATTTGTTTCCTTTTTAAATTACATGTTCGAAAATGCTGAGATGTTCCATGAAGAACTCATCTTTTAAAGACTTCAAATTAGATTTTAAAGATTAAACATCAGATTTCAGACAAGGCACACAAACATGCAGCTACTGTACAGATTTCCATAGGGTATTTGACATATTGTGACCTCTCAATGAAACCAAAAGGAATAGTACAGTATTGTACTTGACATATTGCACACATACCACATTAAGTCAGTATAGTAGTGTACCTAGTAAAATTCGGGGGGGGGGGGCAACACATTAATTACGATTTGAATGGTTGATTGCAATGTGTAAACAATGGAAAAAACAAAAAGAGGGTATTTGTACACTTTCCTCCGGTAATACACGAGGGCATGGGCATCAGCAAGGTCACAATGCCATTTGGTATGCAACAAAATAATACCACCTTTTGTGCTCAAAGCCATGGCACTATTTGTACAACTATGCACTTCAGAATTCATTACTGCTATTTACACATTACGCTTATTAATATTTAATGTTTCCACCAAAATCGAATAAGTCCTTAAGAAATGTATTCATGCAGTCTGTTCTTTGTTCCATCGGTATTTGTTTTTGCCCTTCCTCTCCTTCTCTCATGACATGACTGACACTGCATCCAAAGGACTTTATCCCACCCAGGTCTCCCTCGGCTCATAAGAAAGTATTTATTGCTTTGAAAAAAAGTCTCTCCACCCGTAACAATTTCCTCCATGAATTCCCTAATCCCCTCAACCTTCCCTCCCCTGCTTTAACCTGCCATGTTTCCACCTCTTTTACTCCCACCTCCTTGTTCTCTACCCTCCTAACATTCCTCTGCTAGCCCCATCTCCTCCTTTCCTGTTTTCAGACTCCCTTTCCTTTCTCCCCTTCTCTCCACCTGCGTTTTATGCTTTTGTCCCCATTCCCCCACCGCCCTGCATGCTGAAGTACTCAGGGAAGTGAGAGGAGAGTCTGACTGGTGGAGGCGAGTGGGAGGAGTTTCGCGGGGGAACTGGAAGCAGAGGGGGAGGCAAGATGGATGACAAATCGGCCGTGGTGGTTATGATCTTGTGCTCGCTGTTCCTTGGCACAGCTTGTCCCTTCTGGGCCACCGTCTCTTCCACTGACTTGACTGCACCCTGCATGAGGGAGAATCGGATTAAGATTCAAATGCAGCACTACCATCTCCCTTGTCACATTGTCCTCCTCATCCTCATCCTCACCCGCTACCCTGTAACCCCCTCCCCCATCCCTGTGTCTCACCGAATGTATTGAGAAGAGCTCTGTGAAATTAGGTTGGGAGTCTCCCAGGAAAGAGCTGTTTCCATAAGCATGATGTGGAAAACTTTCACCTCCTGCTCCCTCAGGACTCGACAGAAGAATCCCGATCTGGGACGTCCTGACATGGTATGGGAAATTTTTGTTGGCGGCAGAAGGGCGTGTGATGGCCTTAAGATAGGGAAAGAAAATCTTGAATTTTAATGCCCACTTTCTGAAAAACACCAATTAGATTAAGTAATTCCTATTTCTATCCAATTACATTAAATATTCAGTATTAAATGGATCTGTATTCTCTCCATATTTCATTGAGCATTTTCTATCTCATAGCACTTATATAGCTACATTCTTATAGCCACATAATTACCCCTTTAGTTAAAATATATTTTTTGGTCAATAAGGCGGTTACAGATTTAGCACGGAATTGTTTTGACTAAATTGTACTATTCAGTTTGAAATGTCATTACTATTTAGACAGATTATAACTAATAATGCCTACATAAAATAGAGAGAGGAACTGACAAAAGCACCGCCTGCGTGTCCCTAAACCTGTTATGGATGGCAAAGCATGGCAACCAACGGCGCAGTACTGACAAGAAAGACAATGTGGGCGTAGAGATGGATCCCCAGCTGGATGCCATTGACGATTTTCTCCCTGGCCCAGCGCGGGATCCCGAAGTTGGCGATCAGAGCCGTGACGGGGACCGCAAAGAACCTAAGAGACGACGGGGTAGGGAATATCTCTGTGTCACTATAGCTGGACAACTCCAAAGCTAAAACAAACTAACCCTGCATTAATGTCAAACGGGGCCATATCGCTGGGCCTCTGCAGCTTAAGCTGGAGAACAAACACGGCATGACCAAGTTAAAGTGCCTGACCCCCGACAGCACCACCTCTATGCAGCACGGCATTCTGGGTACTGAACGGGAGGTACTGAATGGGAAGTCTGAAATGGGCAGATGACTAGATGCAGGGCTCACCAGAGGGTATATGCGGTGAAGAAAGGGATGTAGAAGGGCTGCTTCTCAGGGTAGTGCTTAAGTGAGACCAGCACGGCGTAGCAGAACCACACGTAGGCCAGCAGCTGCAGACCCATCAGCCCATAGCCCGCCGGGCTGTCGTAGGCGTACAGCACCCAGCCTGGATCGAAGAACTGGGAGACAGAGCGCTGTGTTTGGAAGCGGCACAGTGCTGTCTCCATAGCGCTGTAGCCGAGTTACCGTTCACAAGGGGTTAACTGTTCAAAATGTCAGACCAAAGTCACAATGTAGTTTCGTTAGTACACAATGTTTCTTGGTAGTGCCTCGGCTGTTTTTGTTTCTTGCAAATGCCTCAAACTAAACAAAATTCTGCAGGTGTGTGACTATCTTGTTGCAATGCGCTGTGTCAGATTGCACCAGGTTCCCACTATGCAGCACCGTGCTGTATCATTAAATCATATCGCGTTACTCTGAGGCCCCTCCACTAAAGAGTGCGTGCTGGGTTACCTCTGCTTCGTATATGAAGAGAATGATGTAGGTGATGGTGTAGACCGTCATGTAGATTGACAGCTTGATGGAGCCACTATGGCTGATCCTTGCTCTGACACACAAAAACAGGGCAGGCGTTAGGACAGGCATTACTCTACGATTTTGTTTCAAAATCAGGGAGAGGGAAACGGGCGGAATGTTAAAAAATGTCAGAGCAATGGCCCATTTCATTAGAGAGAAGAAGTTAGCACAGACAGACAGATATTTATATAGTTTAATACTCTGGCTACTTGATTTTTTAACTCTCCAGAGTTTAACTTTGACCCCGTGAGTAGGAATCCGAGCTAGCTTGCTCCATTTCTCACCTGGTGACAGTGAATCCCTTTCCCAGCAGAATCAGCATAAGGAGGAAGATAAGGAAACTGACAGAGAACAGTAATTTCCCTAGCGGGAAATAGAGAGAGCGGAGGAAGGGGGGTTACTGTAAGTAGGTTATAATATCTGAATTTGTAACACCACTCTGGCAAACGAAATCAGGTCACACACACACACCCTAACACAAGAGCATTTACATGTTCATGTAATTCCCTCCAAAGACTTACCGACATAATCAACCCAGTAAACTCACCCAGTATCTTCAGACTCCCGTTTCCAACCCCGTCTCTGGCGTAAAGCCCCCAGTAAATACAGAGGAACAGCAAACTGAAAACTTTAGGGAGAGAGAGAGAGAGAGAGAGAGAGAGAGAGAGAGAGAGAGAGAGAGAGAGAGAGAGAGAGAGAGAGAGAGAGAGAGGTTACTGGTGTTTCTGTTCATATACCGTTATCTATTATAAATAGCTCATTACAAGATGACAACCAGGATACTGATAATATACAAACTATATGCAATATCTAATTCATTACATATCCATGTTAGACATTTAACACATTTAAATTTGCCTTACATCTTGCCTTAGGTCTTCAGCCATGGCAAAGCCTAAAACCAATGTTTAGCTTTGCTAGAAGTGATTGGAATAGGGAAATAAAGTTTTGACAATCTACCATCAGTATTTCAGTAAAAACTGCTGAATATACTTTCAAGTGTTGTCGGTTTGGTGACATGCTTTGTTTTATTTGCATTGAGCATTGTACATCTTGAAGACATTACTTAGCATCGTTGTTGTTGATATTGCTTAATCTTAGTCTCTCTTAGCTGTCTGCTGCTCAATTTTAGCATCCACCTTGTCATTAGCACTACGTGTTCTATGTTCTCCCGAATATATAGGTCATTTATTTTATTCATTAAAATATCTAAAAAATTGCTTAAAAATGTGTTGTTTCGGTGCCATTACAGTCATTTCCTGTCTCGTTAAACACAAAACCTGCATTCTTTTTAGGTGGTTCTATTGGATGTTGACACCAGAAATTTCACAGCCATTGGTGTAGCACCAGTAGCACTGGCTTTTCATTGCCTATGGACCCATATCAGCTCTGGGAGACCAAAATAACTTCCAGGGAAAACTTCCATTGTTGCAAAATGGTGCAGTTCTTGCTCTGTGCTGCAGGCTCAGCATAGGCCACCACATGACAGACGTGCCCCATTATGCAGTGGTGCCCTGATCATTAGTATGTTACTGCAGGGAATCCTCTCACCTTCCACTCCAGCTGCAGTCATAAACATCTTGTAGGTAGTGTGGAGCAGCTGTCTTCCTTTGAGAGTGTCTGCGAAAGGGAGAAATAGTATTACTTATTCCGTGTGATGTCATCAACGATAGGGCAGAAAAAAATGTTACCATTTTGACTCTGCAGTAGCTTTAACAACATAATAATAGATTAAATCTGATTTATGTAACTTTTCATCCACAGTAATTTATTATGGTTTATAACGTTATTAACAATGTTTGTTAAAATGTATATTACAGAATACAGTTTAGGTGAACAATATGCAAGGTTTAGAATCACAGACTTATAGCAGGAAAAAAAAAGAAAAAGTGCACCCTGTTTCTGTAGGTATTTGCTACTTAGAGAGCACATTTTAAATATTGTTTGTATGCTGTTAATTGGCACCTGTATAACAAACTCGCAAAGGCAGCACACACAGGAAGGAACTCACGTGCAAAGTAACAAGAGAGGGTGAAGATGACGATGAAGATAACGAGGAAGGTGATATCAGTCTCCAGAATTCCTAAATGACGTGATTGGACAGGAAAGGGGGCTGGGAATCAGAACTTGACTCATAAAATCACCTCTTTCTTTATCTTATCCATCTACAATCATTACATCATGACCCCTCCACTATACAATAACCCCCACAATATGTCATGTCCCTCACCAAATTCGTCGGCAGAGAAATGCTGTGTCCAGAAAGACTGCCCATTGGTCAGTTTCATCTCGTACTCCAGCTGCAAACCCTCCCCCTGAGACAGGATACACAACACACAGACAAACACTAATGTTCCTAAAGCACAGGCAAATTGAGAGGGGAGAAAGGTGAGGATGGGGAAGGTGGGCATTAAAATCACAAAGGAGCACAGGCCATCGCACATAAAAGAACAAAAATAAAATAAATAAAAGATACTTTATTTCCTATGGCACTGAAGACTTTCACCACATCAAAAAGTCTGAGGTGTCACATATTCAATGGAGTCAGAGAGTCAGTACAGAGGACGCAGGCAGCAATTTTGGAACACTTCCCCTGGGAAGGAGGGTGTGAGGAGGGAAGGGGGTGGGGGTGTTCATGAGCTTTAACTGGAGTTCAACACTATTTCACATCATGACCATCACGGGGCTACCCTGAAAGGGAGAAACATGGTTTCGGCAGCAGGCCTCAAGAGCATGGTCCGGGGTTATACCCAATGTATGGGTAGTCAGGGTGTTGCAATCTGACCTGAAGAACTGAACCAGGAGCAGTGCTGTTGCTTCAGCAAGTTAGTTAGGCTGAATTAGCCTCAGTAAATATACAGTCGTTTAAATGGACAAGGTGTGTAACCTACGCAATTTGCTATAAATTTCCTCTTAAGCAAACAAATCAAAATGAGAATTTAAAGCATGTGGATACACTGGTCTTGCAGTGATATTCGCAGTCCCTCTGGATCAATAGAGATAACAGCATTGACTACCTGAGGGTTTCTCTGTATGGCTGATATTGCCCCATCCTGTAAAACAGCAATCCACAGAATCGCTGTGGTTAAATGTTCGGGGACCATGGTGTGGGGAATATGATGTGGCAGCAGATGTAAAAAGACACTCAGGCTTTTGGGACACACTGTCTGTCCTCACCCCACACTTGCTGAGAGCGATGTACCACCATCTTTCCCGGACTGAGCGGAAGCTCCGCCCACCCACACAGCTCAGGGTCTCCTCCTCCCCCTCACCCTCCACCTGAGAGAGGCAAGCACAGATAAGGGGCGGCCCACAGTGAGTCAGAGAGCGGTGAGTCAAAGCACATTCACAGAACCGGAGGCACATCTAAAGCCACTTCTAAAAAAAAAAAAACAATTTTCAAAAAACTGTTTTGAAAATTGGTCCAAGACAGGTATAGGCCATTAAAATTTTCCTATGACCTTTCACATTAACGCAAAAAGATAACCACTAACATGGCCATTTTAAACTTAACTATGGACACAAATAACATGAGAAATACAATGCAAGTTAGAGATTCCACAGAGAAAGAGTATGAAAGACTGAAAAAGTACAGCTGTCCTCACCACACAGCCAGACCAGGTGTAGTGAGTGGTGAGATTGATGACCTGGTTATTCTCTGGCCTCAAGACTGCCTCCTTCTGGTAACAGTCCTGTAGAACAAATAGTACCCAATTATAAATAACTCACAAATGTTGTTTAGATACAGTACAGTTACACTGTATTATTTGCCATGGCCTCCTTTTGGAGACAGTAGATGGTGCATGCTCAACAGTGGCCTACAAAACAACAAATGGATACTATATGTAGTTGTAGACTCAAAGGTTAGACACTGGTATGCCATTCCACTCTTCAAAATGTATGCAGACACACATCACTCAGTTTCTCTCAGACACCCACACACACCTGTAGACACATACGTTAGATGCACAGACACAAGCGTGTGCAGCGTTTCAGGCTCTCTGACCTTATCAGGTCTCTTGTAGACGGCGGGCCACTGGGAGTTGTCATCAAAATATAGGAGTATGTTCTGACAGCAGCGTGACTAGTGGAGGTGGGGGATCAGAAAGAAACAGGGAGAAGAGTGGGACGATGCAGCTTAACTGGTTAAACTGGGTCACAGCTGAAGAAATACACAGCGGAGATCACGGCAGGGCCCAACAAACAAATAGCCAGCAGAACAGGAACAAACATGAGTAACGGGAGATTATGTATTATACTTTATTAATTTAGCTGATGCTATCATCCAGAGCAACCTAAAAGTACACAGTCCGATAACAAAGCACGTTGTTACACTCAATTCATGGAAGTTCAATATTGTACAGATTATAGAACCATGACGTCTAAACCACGTTTAGCATTTAGCATTCATGCGGGCTGTCAAAATGCCAGTAGATATAGCTGCCAATGTCAAGGAAGGAGAGGTTGCGACAGACGGACATGCGTTTAGATACATAGACAAGCGACACAAATCTGACAAGGACAGACAGTTATGTCCACCTCCTCCCTACCTTGGGGTACCGGAACCGGAAGTCCAGTCTCCCAAAATCAGTCAGAAAACAGAATCTTGTGAGAAAAACCCAATCCTGAAATATCGGGGAGAGGGATTGAGTAAAAAGAAACTCTTGAAATTTAAACAAGGCAATACTGCAGATTAACATAAAACACTAATGGTATTCTTTAAAGTACTTATGTAATGTACTGCAGCAGAAAATATTAGCAATGTACATGCACTTCAATGCATTGATTGAGAGCAGCCCTTTGCTCTGCATTTCATTGCAGAGATGAGAAACATAGCATGATGCTAGGTATTGTTCAGCTAAAGTGCTCTTCACACACAGAGAACACTTCATAAGCCCTAAACTCTAATCCAGGACTTAATGTGTGAGTTACTTCTTTATCAGGGATAATCAAGGTCCAAGAAAAATAACTTTATTAGACGCACAAACTAACAGACACATATGTATGATCACTTGGCCAGACCCATACCCTCACAACAAACTCAAGACCTCTTTATTGTCATGGAAACTGTCACATGCTTCAGTTGGCAGCTGCTATGGAGACCATATGAGGCCCCTCTTCTTTCGCTTCGGAGCAGTGTTTCAGGCCTGGAGTGTCCGGCAGCTGGTTAAGTTTGTTAGTTGCTCTCAACAAGGCAATGCGTTGGTATTAATCTTTGGGTTTCTTTCACTTAGCTATTGCAGCACACTGTAATGCACAGTCATTCAGCTGGGGAAGGCACCACATTAATCACATTCTACACAGATGCAGTGTCCGGTCATTCTTTTCAGCTGGCACTGGCCTCACTTCTTATATTCTCCTCTTTTCGGTAGCTAATCTTCATTAACAATTAATCATTAATCAGCTAGCTAGTCAGCCCAGGTCCGTGGTGTCATTAAATGATTCATCGGCAATGTGGTCCAAATCTGTTTCAACATTACTATCCACCCAATCCTGACCTAATCAGTGTTTAATTAACATAATTGACACAATTGAGTAAGGAAACCGTATTTGCATGAAGAGAACCAATGGCTTAATTGGCCTTACTGTAAATTAAATGTATGTTTTACCATCTCCACAAGAAGGTCCATACAGACATCCAGATGGTGACAACACGTTCCTCAACAGAAAGATCTACAGAAAGGCTGTGACTGTACCAGATAACTCCAGCGGGATGGTTCCACAAATGGCTCACCTTTCTTGCAGCCTCTACCTCTCACAGCAGTTTGCAAATCACAACTGGACATTATAAGTACTGTCAAGCAGTGTAAATAGTTCTACAATCAGGGGATGCAACTGAAGAAACAGTAGCGGTGCTATATACACATATATTTTAAAGGGTAATCTAAAAACGATTTATAAAAAATATCTAAAAATATTCAAGTTATATATAATATTCATTGAGTTCTAACACACAGAGCGAAAAACTTATACAATGAAAGATTTACATCGTAGCTGACATTTTAGCAAAATACTTGACACTCTCGCACATGTTAGAATACGTTACCTAAATAGACAAACTCGTAAACGCACACACAAACATGAAGAATTATCATTAGCATATATTTGTTTAATTCGCGGAGCTAGAACGGGCAATGTGGTTCTTTGCACGGTAACCATCGACTATTATATTTGATTCAACGTAAAAAATAATAAATAAAAAAACATGCGTGTTGCTATGTGACTGGTACATAAGAATGGCTGACGCACGTCTGCACTAACTGAAAATGGCAAATACACATTTTAAATGACAAATTGCATTATTGTATCCAACTGGAAGAAAAGCAGCGTCAAGTCTTTCTACTGTATTCGCGGAGAAACGTACGGCTGGTTGTACACGCTCGGTTGTAGGTAAATACCGTAGACAGACATGCATACATGCATGACGAAAATAGAAAATAGAAAAAAAGATGCAGATACAGACCAGATTCGCACATATGCGGGTAGTCACACACGTATGTAAAAATACACGCTCGCATGCAATATAAAGCTGACACATTTACAAGTTTAAAAGACCACCCAATTGTACACTGTGTTGTCAACGAGAATGCGTCTGCGACATTAGAAACATTGAACAAAAACCATGTACAGAATTACACAAACATCGATTGACAAATTAACGCTCACCTCTTTTGTATTGACAATTCCTCTGACGTACTTTCCCACCACAGTGCCGACACTCAGAAGGCTTGATACCACCACCAACTTGAACACTCTCTCGCACACCTCCATTTTTACTTCACTCTCCCGTTTCTTCTGGTGTTACAAAGCTTCTTTGTCTATCTCTGACTTAGAAAGAAAGCCAGTTTCAGGAGTGAGGATATGTGGGGGCAACACTGTGGCCGCGTGCACTCGTCCTTCGCCGATGCCTGTGTCCTTATTAGTTTGGATGAGAGCGCGCTTGCATAAGAATACGCGCCCCGACACCTTTTTCCCTTTCTCCCTCAAAAGGAACTAGCCGGATGCGCGTCCTCGATGCAAGATTGCGACACTTGTAGATAACTTTTAACACAGAAGCCAGATTTAGACCATTTAAAACGTACAAAACGAATCAGAACGTCCAATGACTGTTCAATAAATATTGCATACGGTCTTTACACTCATGGCAATACTTGTGAATTCAATTCACGACATATTGCCGACAGTACTGCTTTAACATCTGTTAGTTTGATAGAAGAAAAAAAACTGGCATTTTATGTGCTTTCGTGAATTCTGGACCCACACCAAGACTGGTAACCGTATGATAGCAATTGTGTGAAGAATACATAAATTAATTTCATGCAACAGAAGGCAACACAAATGTGTGTCGTGGTCCCAAAATAGATACTTGGTAAAAACAAAATTCAATACTGAAAGAGTTTCGCCTTTTATTTTTATTTCAATAAAAACGAAAGAAAAATACAATAAGTAAAATCATTTTGAAGAAAATAAAATTACGCATTATCTCTAGGCTAGCCGTCAATCAACCCTGCATAGTAATTGCAACACTCGTAGTCGTAATAGAATAAAAGCACGTGATGTGAATGTAAAAATATTATTTACAGCTTTTTGATACATTTTTATTACATAGGTTTGCACTTGCGGTGTTGTAAATGAAGACATTTTTTCAGTAAAAGTTTCCTCTCTCTATATGTAACAGCCATAACATTGGCTGTTTGAATTGGAGTTTGAATGTTTCTACTTCCCGTTTTAAACACAAAATATTTTTGGTTACGTTTTCCCCCCCCCATAATTTCGTGGGAATGAGGGGTTATGGGAGAAATGTGACAATATTTCAGTAAGCAGGCGATCATCAGGCGACAGAGAACATTCCAAAATATTTAAGTTCAAATAGGCTATGAGTTGGATCGTAAAATGATTAGGTTATAAGGCTATAGATATGCATACTTGCATCTCAAGTACAAAGTAATTTGCAGCATTACCATGCTTAATGATAGTCAATAACCAATTAAAAACAATACTGACATATGCATAGTTTGACAAAAACTGCAAATAAAATAGTAAATAGTTTAACTAAAAATGAATATTTTTTTTTATATGACAGTTTTTGCCCCTCATGTATTTCTTTGTTATTGAACTGATGTTGCAATATTCTCCATAAAAACATTACACCACGGATGTGGTCCAAAAGCGAAGGGGACCAAGGAAAATGTGCAGAGGACCCAGGAGCACACACTAGGGGGTGCTGTGAGGCTATTTGGCTTCTAGTTGGAGTGGTATATGGGATGTCAGAACAAACACAGTCAGAATTAGAGCATGGTCTTATTATATATATATATATATATATATATATATATACATATACACACATACGCACAGCAGTCAGTCAAACTCGTACGTATTTTGTGAACACATGCAGAACTAGCTGGGCATATGCATTGACTTGAGTCAGATCTCAGTAAAGTGCAGTGAAAAAATAAAATAAAATAAAACAGTCCGCAGAGCACACACGACTGGCAACCATTTAGCAGGACTTAGCATTCAAAAAAGTTGTTTTTGTAGGTCTCCAACCTCCCTACACAACCCACTCAAAAGGTCTGCATGCAGTACATGCAGGAAACCAGATCACCTGAACTTCAAGTCGCGTTTGTGTCTAAACCTCCTTAACACACCAGCCAAGCCCATGCTGCACCTCCACTTTGCTACTTCAATGAACACGTCTTAAGACCACAGTGGATGGGTCTCTAACTGGTAGACTGTTAAAACAAATGTATTTACCAAGGAACAAGGAGAAGGTGTAACCAGAAGCACATGCATTAGAAGACTTTGACTTCATCAAAGGCTGTTCAGCATTTTGGGGATCTGACTCAAATTCATCTCAGAGTGACATCCCTGGAACCGAAGACTTGCAGAAGTAGGTCAGCGTAAAACGGTTCACAAGACTATGGGGAGTTGGTAACAGTACTTAGACGCCTGTTCGCCTGGAGTTCAAATCTAAAGCGCCGTACTGAACAGATCACCCTAGAGAAAACATTCCCAATAGTTTAATTTTCCGCAATACCGGCATCAAAACTGGGACAGTGTCACCTGTCGAGCAAAACAAGCGAGCATCTTTATTTCACCAGCATCCTTAAAATAAACTAAATTATGATTGCTCTTTGCAAACCAAAAAGCAAAACTTACGTTTGCTCAAGTAGTAGTAGTAATGGACCTAATGACAACTAGGAGCAACAGCTATGCAATTAGTAGTATTAGTAAGAACTGAACAGTAAGTGTAGTGTATTTTAGCCACTCACATTTTTACCAATATGACTATGACTACATTTACTAACAATGCATTGAACCTTTCAAAACTGCCAGTATTTACTGGAAAGTAAAAAATAAGTTCATAATAATGAACAAATCATGAAAGCTAATTATAAACTACTAATAAGTTTGCTGCATAAAATAAGAGTAACTAAAAAATATTTCAATAACATTAAACATTGCTTGCCACAGTACTGCATTTCCAGTAATTTAAAAATACTTAGGTCTAGTTTTTAAATTTGCAATTTTAGAATGGTAATTACAGAAATTATTAAAGTAAATACCCACACATTGGCAATCACTGCCAAAATTATGTAATAGGTCCTTGAAATCTACAGAAACTAGGTTATTAAGGCAGCATCCTGGACAACTTTTTCCAATTTCACAGCGTGTTATATCAGCAGCAGTTTAGTTAACAAAATTGCACCCCAGGTTAAGAAACATGTCTGTATGCATTTCCAGTTTCTGCTCCGTTTCTTTCCCAAGCACAGCGCAGACCAAAGGTGACAAAGTGAAAGTGTGTGGCTGTGTGTGGCGGTTTTGTGTCCGTGTATGAGTCCGTGTGCAGTAAGTGTTACTGCGAGTGTCAGTGATTTGAGATGGCAAACGCTGTAGCCCCATGTCCATACCTATCCCCCTGCAAAGGTTTGTCAGTGAATCTTTCCTCACTGTGTGTAGTTCAATAGCAAACTGCATCAACGGCATTTAGAGCAGAAGCTGAAGGTTTTGGTGTACAGTGGCCCCCTCGTTCGCCCTTGGGCGAGACAGTGAGAGAATGTCTTCTGCCTCCTCCTCTCTGTTGCTTCACAACGCACCACAACTTATTCACTTGATTCATCAATTGATATGTTTATGTAACTTCTACCACTCTCCCTTCTCATTTCTTCCTCCCCTTTCACCTTTTTGCTCAGAACCTCCAGTAACATTCCTATGTCTCACTCTTGATTAAGCACCTATCTCTCTGCTGTCAGAATTATTCGGTTTATCTACCCCAGGCAACTCCTCCCCTTCTGCAACTCTGACCACTGCCTCAGGAGATAACTCCTCCTCCTGAATGGGTCCGCCAGGCAGCCTAGCTGCACCTCTCACAGAAACACCAACACCTTTATTGGTCCTCTCCAGCTTCCGGTGCTTATGAGAAGCTGGGGGTGGGCCCTGCTGGGTGAAGACATCCCTTATTCGCTCGACGCAGACATTGGCAGCTTCTCGGGTCTCCCTGGAAAGTTGCGATAGGCTGAGAAAGCCATGAGGGAGGTCTTCCACCACACACAGGGTTACCGGTTGGTCAACATTCCTCAGTCTCTTGGCAAACATCACAGAGTCATCCAACATTGGATCCAGTGCACAGGCCTGAGATGACGACAGGAGTGGGACGGAAGGAGGGAGAATGAGAACAATTAAGAAATCACTTTAAAGGTTTTGACAAAACTGGAGACCTTTTAAAAAAATAAATCAGTATGAACTGATCTGGACAGACATATATATGACAGAATAACATGTAGGGACGGGGCATTTGGGTATGAGCCGGTACTAGCAGGGAAAGAATGAGACAGGTGGGGTTCGAGGCAACAAAGAAAGGGGTAGAGGCAGGAGATTCACAAGTTTAAAGTGGTGAAAAGCCTCTCCCCTTTCTATTCCCTCACCACTATGTGAACAGGCGGCAGGCCCCTCAGCATGCTGTCTGGAGCCAGGAGCGGGGACATGTAGGGGTTTCTGAAGATGGGCGAGTTCTCCATCCTCATCTCAGCCAGCTGTTCAGAGCGCAGGGGCTCGAAGCCCTCAGGGAACTCGCGCGGGTACGGCGCCTCCAGGCCATCCTCCCCAGGAGGGGACGGCGGCAGGGCGAGGAAGTGCAAACTGGAGACTGACTGCTCGTCCTCTGTGGAGAGGAAGAAGCTGACGTCTTCGGGCTGTGGGAGAACACGGAAGGAAAATTCAGAAAGACAATTATATTGCGTCACACTGTAATATATAGATGAGAGCACCAGGGTCTCAAACCGCAATCCTTGCAGGACGCAGGATCTGCGGGGTCACATTCTATCCCATTTTTAAAAATAACATCAGCCCCCGACCTCACTAATGCTCTTATGCCTGAATGAAAGTCCGTGATTCAGTGTTCCTAACATCTAATGGAAAGCTTTCCCGGAATAGTGGAGGCTGTAATAGCAGCAATGAGAGGACCAACTCCATATTAATGCCCTGATTTTGTAATGAGATACATACTTATTGCCAGTACCATAACACACTGAAATCACTCCCTAGGGGCCATTTCTTTTGTATAAACTTTGGGGTTGCCTGTTACCTGACAAAGAGATACTTGACAATCTACAAACGTTTCACAGGACAAAATGTAACCAACATGTTTGCTTATAATGGAAAATTTTAGTTAATTTCTAGTTAGTATTAAAGACTATAGCTAAACAATTTGCTAAAAATACATCAGCCAAAGTCAACTGGTTTGATAGACAGCAAGTTAACTAGAATTCATGTTTAAAAACAAACCTAGGAAACTCATAAGATTATTGAATTTATGCTTTATTAGTTATACAATATTCCACAATATTAAAATGTATTGGGCAAAAACGCAGTGTACCGGTTGTTAATAGATTTTTATTAATTTTGATAATTTAGCTTCTTCCCTTTAAAAGCCATTGGCTTGGGCTGTGACATCATGCTGATTTGTGCTAGTGCGAGGTATCATGAAAACTCTTAGCGGGGAATGGCCCAACTGGGTTAGCATGCGTCTATCGACTGAAGGTCATAGAATATGAATGCAGTTTCCTGGCACTGTATCGAGATATTTTCTCAAAGTGCAGTGAAAGCGAGAGCAGAGCTGGGCGGAGCGTGACCCGTACCTTGCGCTCTGAGGGCAGGGGGGAGGTAGGTGGTGGGCTGTGGTGGGACCCCAGGTCCTGGCAGGTCTGGCTCTTCAGCGAGTCCCGGCGCAGGGAGAACTGCGAGTTGGCCGACAGCACGGGGGGGTCGGAGTGAGGCGAGCCGAGAGTGGACTCTGAAACGCTTTTCCTCACCGTCTCTGAGAGACAGAAAATGCAAGACAGAGGGGTTTACACCAGCCTCAGGTACCCATGATCGGGATTCCACAGATGGGGGGGCGGAAGAGAGTGAAATGGGAGGAGGTGGCACTGGAAGGGCAATGGTGCCCATTCACACCGACAGGGAGACGGATCACTCGGTTCCCACCCAGTAGCAGAGCACAGAGTGGGAAGCATTCAAACTAAAATGACAAATAACCGACACTGGGGAAACAAACATATAGTGCATTGCAAAATTATTCCGATCCCTGCCCAAATCTCTCATATTACTTAATTACTAAAAGCGTACACTGAAATTTAATTCCGTTTCAAAATGTTTCTTCTTCCGATGTACCCTTTTTTGCAGCATCAGGCCACCCTCAGCCACTGAACTCCGTAGCTCCTTCAAAGTGATTGTTGGCCTCTCTGTGGGTTCTCACACAAGTCTCCATCTAGTTTGAGCGTTTGAGGGACACTTGCGACATTATTCTGTACCCTATTCCTAAGCTATGCATTTCTAATACTTTATCTCTAACTCCTGTAGCATGCCCTTTGACCTTCATTTTCCTTCAGATACACAGCTTGACCAATGATCCTTTAACAGTGGGGTTTTTATCTAGAAAATGTGACAGCGACTTTTATGGTTCACAGGTGAAGGCCTATGATAAGGTAATCGTGTCCGTGTTGGGATAAACTGGGACCTTATGCAAGCAACACATTTAAGTGTATTATTTGTTTTACAAATATTTCCTCAACATAAAACCAATGACACCTTACTACAATGACTTTCAATTTGAGTTTCGGTGTTTTAAAATGAAATCCCGAACAGAACAAAATTTCAAGGAACCATTTGTAATTCAGAATTATAGAGAATACTGAACACTTTTGCAAGGTACTGTAAGTTAAACATAAACAAAGAGGCACTCAGGGACATTTAAGCACACATATCGTAAATAAACCCTTTCACACAGGTAACGCCTGTAGACATACAGCCAGGACAGCAGAGCACAGCACAGGAACATGAGAACGGTGATTAAAAATGCATGCAGATGAAACCCAAACATTCTGGCATGGATAGTGAAAGAAAAGCAGGGAGGAGAAACTGAGCCCAGGCCATTGGTAGAAACCACTTACCAAGAGGGAGGTGGATGAATGAAAGACCGATACGGATTATACCACCATCTTGAGAGGATTTTGAAAGTCATGGCATCATGGAAAAATAACCCCAAAAAATCCAATATTCACAACATGGGCTTTTTTTTAGAAGTTACACAGCAATTTATTGATTGAATGTATTGCGGTGTAGCTTAGGTTTATTTGAAGCATGGTTGTGCTTTTAACATGTGCAATGAATTCTTTCTTAAACCTGGACAGCCAAGTGCAATATTGAATGACTTAATTAACATGACCCACCCACAGGCCTTGATGGAAACACAGAAATACAGAGCACTCTCTTATTGGTGTTCACATTTATGCATGCAAAATAATTTCGTATAATCGAACACTGATCGAATCCATTTAAAAAAATGCCCCTTTACATGACCTTAGTTTGACACTTTAGCCTGATAGTTCAAGGTTAGAGCATGGTGCTTTGGAACAACCCACAAGAATCACATTTAACTGGGAAGTTTGGGGTAAATTTAACGCTGCTTTATCGTCCACATCCACAATAAGCATCTGTGCACATGAACATAGATACAACATTACATGGGCGAGAGAGAAGTAGCTATTTGACTGTCTATATTTTCTTTAGTGGAAAATGCTTAAACATGACTCCAATCATCAACTTCACTGCAGCTTCATTTTCCTTTTCCCCTGAAGATTCAGGCAGGTGAAAAGCCTCTTCTCATGCAGATTTTTCTATTCATTTCTGTGAAATAATTTGATCTAATTTTCATGAGATAGTTTGCTTGACTAGCGCTCATGGTTTACAACATGATTATTCAGGTCGGGTGTGCCTGACTGAATCCATAATCACCAAAGGGGGGGAAAAAAACTAAAAAAACAACAACTGTGTAAATTAGTTTTTGCAGGGCACATGAGTTGGGTACGTTACAGAAGCCGAATGGATAACTAATGAATAGGAATGTTCCCGAGGGACCTTGTGCCACTTGATCTTCTCAGAGCAGCAGAATGAAACCATGCTGTACGCACTACAGCACACGGTAAACTAGTGCAGGCATATCCTTCTGTAGTGTAGACAACTGACAGCTTATATTTAAACCAATATGTGAAAATGGTATCATGGGAACTGAGTTTTTTTTGTGAACTATGTTTTTAAGAAGGTGCTGGGAAAATGTATCAGTTGATATCTTAAGTCCTAACCCCCTCTCCGCCGAAAAGGGTCTCAACGGGAAATTCTACAAAAAATCCTTTACTTTTTACACTAGCATGATTATGTTCACTAAAAGATTTTTTTTTAAATAGGTGATAGATCCATCTTTCTCATTTTCTATGGAATAATATCCTGTCGCACAATCTGTAGTCTGCATAAATGTCCCCCTTTTCTAAGTGCAGACTGACACTTTTTGCACCAGGCGGATGTTGCAGTACAGAGCTGGTCTGAAATTTGATTTGGATGTGATCAGTTCTGAAATATTTTTAATTATCAATATTTTTAATGTGTGTCTCTAGCATTGTGCGAGGAAGTTATCCAAACAGACAGCCAGATAGCAAATCCCCTTAAATATGAGATGGTGGGCAAGGGAGGGGGGGCAGGGTTTGGGGAAGAGACAATGGCAGCTGTCACTCAACATCAGAGACCCTCCTACCAGTGGAAGAGGCGGGGCTGGGGAGGTGGAGTAAAGTCATCATAAAGGTCAAAGGACGCCTGAGACATGCCCAAAGGCGCCAAAAAACTGCAGAAATAAGAGAGGCTGAGAGAGGACCAGAGGAGGATGGAATAGTGAAGGACACACATTCTGTCTTAATACTCAGTTTCACAAGCCCACCCATGTTCATGCAATCCATCCACACAAGGTACAGTTATGGTCAGCACCCACTTTGAAACTAGGGTGCCCATTAAAAACAAACTTTACGCTAATTTCACTACTTGTGTCAGGTGTTGGAATTCATGAGAAATCCATGGAAAATAAAGTCAAAAGAACGGTAAAACAAAAAGAAGGCCAAGAGTCACAGGCATGAAGTTTGATTCTTTGCTCTGAATGGTTAACATATATGCCGAATAATCAAAGCAAACTGGTATGTTAAAAGCAACAAGGCTTCATATTTTATAATTATTTTGGAACCTTTCCAATGCAACCCATAAACCACCACGTTGCACAGACATCCACACCCTGCTTTCAGAGTTCCATATACATAATTCAGACAGAAACTCACACACTACATCACCACAAATCACACACACACATTCAGACACGGGCGGGAGTACCAGCAGTGGCCCGGTTGGGGTCCAGCAGGGAGTGGAACCAGTTGGAGGCCCCCTGTCTGAAGTCCCTCAGCAGCAGGGCTGTGTCCCTCCGCACCATGCTGAGAGTGCTCACCTTCTCCACCTGCTTCTCCGCCTGCGGCTCCGTGCCTGGGTGGGGAGGGAGGGAGGCAGGCGAGATGAGACGAAATGGTGGCGAAAGAGGTACCGCGAATCATCTCAGCATATACACACTGAACTGCTCGTAACAAGTCAGAGTCCACCGTGCGCCTGCCTCAGTCTGTGGCTCAGCTAAAAAATGAGTGAATGCCCCTGGGGTCAGTGCAGAGGTCACTGTGGAGCCCTCACCGGCGTAGGCGCTGAGGCACCGGGTGAGAACACTGAGGGGCAGCAGGGGGTCCATGAGGGTGAGCAGGCGCGATGGCGAGGCATAGGCCGTCAGCAGGGTGGCGGGGTAGGCGGCCATGATGCCATCGGGCATGCGCACTCCTTGTGAGGCTGCCCGCATCGATACCGTCATGCAGAGGTTGCCCCCGGCGCTGTCACCAGCCAGGCACACGCGCTCGCCCGTCCAGCCTATAGAGTACCGCGGGGAGAGAAGGGTTCAGGCTTCCAATGCCTGGGACGAAACTCTTCCAAGCGCAGGAAAGGCACGGGCTGTGGTTTGCCTCTATAAACGCAGACACTGACCCAGCATGTGACTGTTCTTCAGGGCCCAGCAGTAGGCAAAGAAGCACTCCTCCAGGGCTCGGGGGAAGGGAGCCTCAGGAGCCAGAGAGTAATCCACAGACAGGATGGGAACACCCAGGTCCTGAGACCAGCTCTTCAGGTATGGCTGGGAGAGAGAGGGAGCAAGAGGGAGGATGCACAGAACTGAGGATCACAAATCATTATTACTTGTAGTACCCTTTGGGTAATAATTTAAAGTAATCCTGTATCTACGAGTCCCCCCTACTGAGTCTGAGGTTCAATTTCAGATCTAAATTCAGAGGGAAAGGGAACCCAGACATTGTGGTTACGATAACATTATAGGGGCCAGGAAAGAGGATGTGTAGGCCCTTGCTGTGGGTGAGAGAATAACAATCAGAGACTGGGATAAGTGAGTGCCTGCGCTTATACAGGGACTGTCATTTTTGAAACCCATGAGGGCTACAGCCTGAAGCAGGTGGTGCAGGAAGAATCTGTCAGGCAGTCCTGAGGGGTTTGGAGGACTCTGTCAGCATCGGCCGTCAGCCTCACTGTTCCCATTTGCCTACTGCCCTTACGCCTGACCCTTCACATCCCTTCTCCCAACAGAGAGGGATGTGAGCCTGTAAACCCAGAATCTGGGCAGCATTCCCTCGCTATTATTCAGTCTGACAGCACCCCCCCCAAAAAAAAGCAGAAATATGAGTCCCAGAGCCACTGATGATCGGGGCGGGGATCGCTCTGGCAATGCGCATCTGGACTGTCTCGCCCCGAGGCCTTGTTCTAGTTGGGACGTGATCGCTGTCAACACGTATCCCCGCCAATCGCTGTGTCTGCCAGTCAAGCGCCTTTGTGGGCAGTGGCGAGCACTGGAGCAAACAAACAGAGCTCTGTAAACACTGACGCTGATAATTACAGCTCGCGCACAGCGGTGCCGTGTTGGATATCAACCATCAGGCAAACAATTGATCCAGAGAGAGAGATCTCAATGGACACATGCTGCCCTGAGAAGGGTGATCTCTCGTACGTCCGTCTCCTGCGCCCGAATAAAATTACAAAGCCGTCGGTTGAGATCTAATCAAAGTGCTCCTAGAAGGAAGACCGCTTCGGTCCTTCAAAGCCCATCCCAAGCCAGTGACTGCTGGGCGGTCCTAAAGGCGCTATAGCGAGTGTGCAGAGTGTGGGCAGAACCGCAGTGTGGGAATAAGTACCTCGTGGGATTTGGAGGTCTGAGCCACAAAGCCCCCGCCATGGTAGTGCACCACAAGCCAGGGGGAGTGGGGGCTACGCTTGGTCTTCAGCCCCAAGGAGAGGCCCTCTGAGCGCGAGATCGCCAGCAGCTCTTCACTGTCCTGTACAGGGGGAGAGAGAAAGTGAGGGATGCAGTCTAATTACTGAAGAGGAATGCAAACTCTCCTCTTTATCCCAACACGATCCGTACCACCGCGACACTAACAGACAGTACCCAGTAACCCACAGGTATGTAGGCCATAAAGAAAGAACCCACGGCAGACACACACCTGTCCCTCCCGCAGTTCATAGGAGATCAGGCGCATCTGCACAGGTCCGGGGCCGCTGTGGGCCGAGGGAGGGGCCACAGTGACAGATCGGCTGGGGTTTGACACGAGTGGGAGGTCGAAGGGGACCGGTGGTACAGACAGGGCACGGTTCACTCGTACCTGAGTGGAGGTCATACTGGCTAGGCTCTGTGAGAGTAGATGGAGACAAGGAGAGACACGCAAATAGTTTGATAGGGCAGTTTCAGAGTGGCAGAAGTACAGGGAGAATGTATTCTTGCTTGCCGTGACTGAGTCCTACTGTGTTTTGTGTCTCGTTGAATACTTTATCAAAAGTATAAAGTATCTTATAGTTCTCAATTCTGCTCCTAGAGAAAAGGCCGCGTATTCTACAACCTTATTTGATCCTGCTTCTAAATAAGTAATGCAAGACTAATTGTTTTTTTGACTTCTTGAGGAAAAGTAAGGGCCTGGAAAATGGCTAATTATTCCCAATTAACTACAGCATTAACAGGCACTTTGAATTTGCTTAAGGCAAACTGAAATCAGTTAAGAACTCAACCAAGCCTCAAACATTTCACACTGCGGTTCTCCTGGGCCCAGGTTTAAGAAACACTGCTTTGCTGTAATGTGTAATGAAAAAGCTTTGTGAAAAACTATTAAATAATCCAGTAAAATGAATGATTTAAGGGAAACCTGGGACACAGAGTTAAAGAAAGAGATAAAAAGGTAACTGCGCTCGCCCAACCCGGCCTCACCGACAACACCTCCGTCTCCGTGATGTTCCAGAAGGTCTTCCAGAAGTGGACGTCCAGGTTCTGCGTGATGCGCTCGAACTCAGACCCCCTCAGCTCCGGGTCGATGGCGTACTTCCCCGAGGTGAAGAAGGAGCTGGCGGCCACCCCTGGAAAACGAGAGACGGGTGACAGGTCAGAGCGATAAGCTAGGTGGTACAAATCGCCGCGGAAAGAGCAGCGCGGGGAGAAGACGAGGGAGAGAGGGGCAAAAGCAGACAAACGGGAACTATGCAGAAGCGATAAAAAGACAATACTCTATTTTAAATAATAAAAAAAGAAGGAAAGGGCGACAAGTGACCGCATCTCCCTCATGCTGCTCTCCAGCACGTAAAAGAGGAGTCTGAGAGAGGGGTGTAAGGCGGACTTACCGTACGGTGCTATACCACTTGCCTCCTCTGGGCGGCAGCATAGAGCACAAGACACAGGGTTAGACTGCCCGTAAATGTCCTCACTCCGTGTGCATCTGACTGGTCTGTAATGTTTCGGTCAACCAGAAAGACTGCCCGTCCATTGATCGTGAGTAAATGAGTGACAGTCACCATTAGATGCACTGCACTGGTTTCTCGTTCGACACTGACTGACGAGGTACTTGATGCTGTGACCGTGTGTCACGTCCCAGCAGCAGAGTCATAAGCAAAAGAGAGACTAACCTATCCCAGACTGGTGCCTTCCGTAGTTCTCCCCAAAAGACACTAGGCCAATGGCAATTGTTTGCAGGAACGGGCGAATAGCAGGAGTGAACTGAGGCAGAAGGGGAGAAGGAAAGAAAAGGGGACAAGATAAAGAGTCTGCGTTAGGAACGTTGAGCATTCACGGTTAAACACTAATAGACACAGCATTGATTTTAGACATTCACTGCGCGAGTCCTCAGGTTACTTTATGAAGTAAGCCTTGGCACCAAATCTACTCTTAAACAAGATACTTAATTTTATAGATCCTATACGACAGCCGACAGGGTTGGGCAAACAAAACGTCACCTTTACCTGCTTTAATGAACATTACTGTGCAGCCAATATCCTGCAAAGGAGATCAGTCCACTGTACCTTAATAGGCAATTAGACAAACTCATTTATACTTTCAGGAATGAATAAACTACTTTGTTGTGCCACAAGAAAAACTGCTGATGTGAGAGAAGCAACATCAACACACAGGCAGATTGGGCTGCACATTCTCCACATGCCTTAACATCAGGGGATGGGACTCCGGAAGTAATCATTCCAGATACACGAGTTTGCTGATTAGCAGACCCTTTTATCCAAAAACGAATCACAAAGCTCAGAACTTCCACATTCATCCATTTATACAGCCGGATGTTTTACTGAAGCAATTCAGGTTAAGCGCCCTTCCTCAACGGTACAACAGCTGGGGTGGGGCTTGAACCAGTGTTCTCTTAGTAACAAGCGAGTCACCTGAACCGGTACACCACCAGCTGCCCACGATGTGGATATGCATTGTGAACTCGACGGAAGTAGAAAGGCCGCTCCAGAAAGGAAGCGTGCGTTTGCGAACCATCTCCCCCGGCCCCGTGTTAAACCCTGACCTGGAAGCCCAGACACCGGCCGTAGAAGCAGCCCTTGTGCATTGAGGCGTACTCGCGGACGAAGCTCAGACTGAGGCCGCTCTCCTCCTGGAAGAACAGGTTGCCGTGACTGTTGTCGTGGAGCAGGCGCTGGGCCAGGTACAGCAGAGCCCGCAGCTGGCAGAGGGCGCTGCAGTAGGCCTCCATCTCCCCGGCGTTGTGCGCTGCCCGGAAGAAGATGCTGCGCCGGTTGGAGGCGATGTAGCGCCCCTTGTGGATGATGTGAAGAAGGCAGCAGCGGACCACCTGCAACACAATTGAGGAGCTGATCAGTTCTAACCACGGCGGTTAAGAAGAGACGCAGACACAAATGTTTTCATCCGTGGGGCTCTTCCCATCCAGAATACAGTGTAAAATAAAAGCGACACACAGGCCAGCGCTGAGGAACTCAAATGGGATGGCCTACAAGCACGAGCGCAAGCACACACCTTGACCAGTGAGCGGTACCCATTGGCAGGGATCAGGGGGTCAAAATCAAAATGGTGATAGATGGCGGTAAACCCGGAGATGACTGGCTCCAGGCTCCTGGCGTGGTCCTGGATGAGTGTCATGGCCTCCACCAAGCGGTGGGAGGCATCCCCCTGAGGCCCCTTGGGGCCCGCCGAGAAGAAGGCTGCATTCTCCTCACACACCGCATACAGGGCCGTGAACACAGCCTTGGTGTCCATCGCTAAGGGTGAGGAAGACAGAGGGAACTCAGTTAAGATCTAATTACATCAACACCGGAGAAAGAGGTACAGCCTGAAACCGCTCAGTGTAATGCTAGCTTGGTCGATGCACAGCGCCGTGGTAAAGAGTGGTTCAATGTCAACTATACTGTGCCACCAAAAAAATGCAATCTTGCACTGTAGAAAGTGCCACTACATACAGTTTTGTATGGGTCATTCGGTAAATCTGAAGAAGGAAGTGTGATGCGATACCATTGTTTCCACACTGATTGAAAGAGTAATGCACGTAAAGTAACAGATGGTGTGTGTGTGAGAGAGAGAGAGAGAGAGAGAGAGGCTTTGACTGTTAAGTGCCCTGTAACCTCGCACCGGAGTCCGGTTTCATGGGAATCCACACTGAACGGGACAGGCAACAGAGCCAGGGCCTGTGGCTCCGCTTTCCAGCATGTGCACCTCACCGCCCCAGCACAACCCGGGGCAGCCTCCGTGTCCCCAGGCCAACCGTGACAGGGGCAGGCAGTTCTCTTTATTTAACATAATCCCATCATCGTTTCAAATCTAAAAAAGTACAGAGGACGCCAGGAAGAGGCTGGCACGGTTAAGCGCATTGGGAAACTCTGGATAAAAACAAACACACCGCAGATTTGCCACTAAGGTTTGACAGTGCTGGCCCTTTCTGACAAAGCTAACCTAAATTTGTGAAGAATGCTATAAGTTTCACTGAACAGAGGCAGCTTCCCAGCTAATTCACAAGGTTACTGCAGCATAAAAAAATACAAAAACATGCAGTGCCGTACTGGTGAAGTCCCAGTGTGGTGTGGTGTCGTTATGTTACACAGAAAGCCAGAGACGGCCCAGGCACACAACATCGCGCAGGGCTACGAAGAATTGTTGGTAGTTCTGAAAAGCTCAATTTCATTCATTTTCATCGGCATGACAATCAGTAGCTGTAGAATACTGTAGTGTTCGAGGCAACTGGCTATAATTATGAGACTTGAAGGAGCTCTATTGTAAAGCGCTGAGACTTTGTAATGATCAAATAATTCAACCAGTGATTTCATCAATAAACTACAAAACCTAGTCATCAGCTGTCGATCACTCTTTGCCATACTCTCTCATGTTTTTTTTTAGAACCGATGACCTGGCTAGCTTTAGACAGGACAGGACAGGACACGACCGGATCGGAACACAAGGGTTGTCAAAGGCATATGTGGAGATGACAGAGTGGACATGATTTAAAGATGTGGCATTTTCTTTTATGTATGAATTATATTGCTATTGCTATTGACCTTAAAAGAAGATGTTAGCTCCTTTGCAGTATTATTCTTTATACCATCTCACAGTAGCTTAGGGCAAGACAGAACTTTTGTACGTCGCTCTGGATAAGAGCGTCTGCTAAAAGCCTAAAATGTAGATACAAAGAGCAATTATATTGTAGGGTTATCATTTCCATTTTTTTCCATTTCTCATTTCCGACCTCCGTCTCAATAAAAACTTCTGCCCTTGGCTCTCCCCCCCAACTCTAACCCAAAACTGTCCCTCCCGTTACTGCTATCCTTCTGCTCTGCTTTACTTTACCCTGACCCCATTCAACTCATCACCCTAAGCCCTGCAAAACCCTACCTTTCTTCGGCCCTACAAACAAACCACCCTTATTCCCCACACACTCCCTGGGTCACGCGTTCTGAGTCTATAGTTAGCGAGAGACAGAGGAGAGAGGCAGTGCCGGTGTCAGTGTGCCTGCGTTACTGTCAATCACCAGCAGGAGTCTGTTTCAGCTTGTATCAGCAGACAGTCATTTGTGTTCAGCTCAGCCATTCAACTCCCCCCCCCACCCCCCGCTTCCCTGCAGAGAGTGATAGAATTCCATGTTGGAAATAAATTCTTGATTACAAAATACAAGAAAAAAAGTTATACAAGAAATAAAGTTGGCCCAAGTGATGGAATTCCAAACTTGTGCGGACTCCTCTGAGTTTGCCATCCGTTTCGGGTGTTGTCATAAGTAGCATAAAAGTGAAGGCTTGCTCGAATGGAATAACCTGATAGAGACAGGCTGTGTTTGTTTGGCCAGCTGTCTCGGCTTGTATGTGGAAGAGAAAGCCCCATGTGTTTTTAATGTGCGCACGAATTTGGTCAGATGTAATAGGCTTTTCCGCTTTTTAAACTTTTCCAGATATAAAAGGGAGAGAACGAGAGAGAAAAGAGGAGGGGGGTGAAGGGAGGGTTAGATAAATATGACAAACCTGGAGAGGCCTGGTCACACGCTGATGCACACAAACAAACACCAGGGCCCACCCAGAACAACCACCTCCTTAACGGCGACCGAGGCAAGTGCAGGCCACCGTTTCCCGGCAGATGTTCTCCGCCTCCCTAAACCCACCGCACAAAATACGTTGGCCCAAGAACACCAATACCGCATGACATGGCATTATGGCCTAAACACAAACACACTGGCATCAGTGCCCCCTCCCCAGGACTGGGGAAACTTTCATTTTTAAAATTCTAAATACACAACCCGATCCAGGTCCAGAGCGATCGCCGTGACAACGCTGAAGCAGAAGAGGAGACATAGCGGGAAGCCGCTCTTCCACCAAAACGAACAACCATATCTTGCATTCTAAATGTATTTCTCAAAGAAAGATTATGAAAAGCAGCTTAGGACTTTTGCAGATCCCTGGGTAAAAGCCAAAGCACAGGACTTGGGGTCTGAACACAATGCTTCGGTAGTGAACGAGTCAGTGATGCGTAGTTGAGGCCTGCGTACCACCCAAAACCATTCCTCATCTATTAGCTATTTCAGTGCTGCTGACGTCGGCTTGCAAACTACACCTGAGCGTTTTAATCCACCCCCCCGCCTGGAGTTTGTCCCAAAATCTAATAGCCCATCATGTCATCGCATGTAAGGTCATATTTTACAAAGTTGAAATGCTGCACTGGATTCCCGACAGTTTGGGAAAGCAGGACTCAGGACTCCAAGAGGAGAGCAGACGTTTCAGCGTTATTTGCTGGATTGCAACTTTCCCCCTTCTGTAGTTGCCCTCTGAAGCTTTTCCTTCATCCCCCTTCGGCACTCAGTAGAACAGCACCGAGAGTTAAGCGATTCACAACGGGGGTGACATCACCACCAAAGCTGCCACTCGCCACCTTTCACATCGACACCTCTGGTATCACAAACTCCGCCGCAATACGAGCCTTTTATTTGCCCTAGAAACCAAACAGTCCACATCAATGCTGACATTAAATGGCGTGTGTAATTTTACCTTCATTTGAACCAAGTTTTAAAATGTATTTTAGCATCTGTAGTTAAGCAGCTTGTAAACATCAACATTTAAAGCGACACCTAATGTACTAACTACCAATCAACAACTGAAACAGGATTCATGCATAAATTAATCATTCAGTATCTACACAACACACAGAAAGCTCTTTTACAAGTCATTAGCCATATGTGAAAACCTAGGGCCTGTCTGTAAACAGGGCATACTGTCTTAATTTAAATCACAGGAAATTTGAGCTAAAGCAACATAACAGCGGTACAATTATAACGATAATAAAGTTATTTTTACCAGTGTCTGAATTCATGGCTTTGTTCTGGTCTCTTTTCTCCACAATAACTATACTCTCAGAGAGAGAGAGAGAGAGAGAGAGAGAGAGAGAGAGAGAGAGAGAGAGAGAGAGAGCAAGCGAATGAATGAGAGAGGGAGAGCACATGTGAATAATGCTATTGGACACCCGTGACTCTCCCTAACCAACATACTTTCTAACTGTCTCAAACCATTCCCTATCCCTGTCCTACTCCCGCCCATCTGTTCACCACTACTCTATGGTCAGAAATATGACAAAGGACGACCAAACAACAATCCCCTTTCCCCTCTTTCTGACACTTCCTTCCTTCCTTCCTCCCTCTCTCTCTCTCTCTCTCTCGCTCTCTCCATAGGCTATAGCACGCTCACCTACATACTACCACTCCCCAAGTTCCTGTGACACAACCTCTAACACACTTTGTGGAACAACACGCTCCCGCAAAAACAAGGACAGCGCCTGGGAGAGGCACTTGGGACTTTTTCCCTACCCCATGACCCCTAGTTTGACCCCCAGACCACTGGGTCTCCAGCTCTGTTCCTCAACACCCATGGTCCACACCCCAAACGATTCCAGTAATGCTGGAAGGCATTGGCAGGCAGCTTGCAGAGTGGCTGCCTGTGACCTTCTCCCCAATTGGCTATTCCCATGCACGCATTCACACACAAACAAAGTCACACATGAACCGCTCTCCTCTAAAGCCTGTAAGAGAGAGAGAAATAACATAGATTGAAAGTGTATAGGTCGAATCTTCAACGTGTCTTTTTGGGGACAACAAATCCTGTATACAAACTGTGGGGAACATCTTTTATAACATTTTTTATGCATTAGTGTGAAAATTGTTTTTTATTACATCTACTGTGATCACCTCACACTATTTTTTTTAAGAATTGAACTTTTATTTTTAATCTAGATTTTTTTTTAAACAACATTACTTGTCTCTAGCTGATTTTCTTTTTTTAATGCGCCCTGTGGACGTCATACAAAGATAATGTTCACACATCCTTAACATCAATATAGCTGTACAGGTACAGTTCCAGGTAACCATAAATAAGCAGGAGTAACATTCCTTTGATACTTTAGTAAGGACATATGGTATTACGTTATTTTTTAAGTATATATAATATGAATAATTCTCACTCCCGAGATTACTTTTTGGAACAAATATAGTGAGTGGTGAGTGTAATTCATTCTGATACAGGGGATCACAATCAGCTTTGAAATGCAGGTGGAAAATAACATGTCAAAGCCGTTATGATGGCGATTATGACCCATCCATTTGATAACATAAGGCCTTGCCTTTCAAGTAGACACATGTGAACAGACAGAAATCCTGGCAAACAGGAATAACTGAGAATTTTAGAGTAAAAAAGAAAAGCCGAAAGCGAGCTTGGAGCCATTACTGCAATTTCTTTAATCCGGGCGTGATTCACGAAAACAATGTTACTAAATGTCTTATCACTGATACAGAAAAAAACAAGAAAAATATTTAATTTCTAAACTGCATTACATGTATATAAGTGAATATGTGAAATATTAATGTTCCAAGACAAATACTTGTGAATGTCAATGCATAAAAAACTGCACCTGCAGACAGTGGCAGACTTTCTGAGGGGCACAGGCGAAAAAAATAAAGGGCACCCACTAGGACACTTCATCATGTTTTTCTGCACATAGGGGAACCTTGGAGGGCACTTGACCACATTTCCTCACACATAGGGGCACCCTAGAGGGCACTGCATCACAATTTTTCCATTGGAAGGGCACCCTAGAGGGCACTTTATCATGTTTTTTCTACCATAGGGGCATCCAAGAGGGCACTTTTTTGGTGTTTTTTTTTTCTAATATGGGGGCACCAGGGGATCAAAATTTAATCTGAAAGCATATTTTAAAATTCACATTTTAAAAGTGACTTGCATTTTTGTCGTCAAAAGGTAACATGTAATTTTTTTTTTTGCAATCACAAAAATTAAACTCGACAAGATCTTCGGGAATTGTGAAATTCTAGTTACCTGCTTTAAACAATTGTTGCAAATAATTCACCAATAGGCATTTTACTTTAGAGTACTACTGACAGTAGCCCTATCCAGTGTTTCCTCAGTAAATGTTGCTATAGATTATATATACACACACACACACACACACACACACACACACACACACACACACACACACACACACACACACACACACACACACACACCAGAAGGATTTTTTAAAACCGAAAACCTACTTTTAAAAGTAAATCCAAACTGAAATCTCCTAAACCGCTTACCCATACCTTTAAAAGATATTTGCACCTCACTGAACATCATACCTTGAAATGTAACAGCTCATTGAACAAACTCTAGTTTTCGCGACACCTGATGAGGTCAGATCTACCCCATGACAAACAAATGAGCCAATGCCACAGCTTTGCATGGTTTTAGCTTAACTGCAACACACGGGGACAGTAAGTACCAAGCACAGTCAAACAGGAGAAAGTTTTAATCCTAAACTCAATACATTTCTCACTGTAAGGCAGGAAAAACTCACAGCAGTCATTCACTAATGTCACAATTTAGTTTCCGATCAATGTCACACAGTTTCCGAACAATGGGAAAATAAATGGTAGCCTTGAAAGGCCCCCTTTAACTCAAGTTTGGTGTAAATAAATAAATAGAAAACACCCAGAAGTAGGTAATTGCTGCAGATAAGATCATTCAAGATTCTCTATCTGGAAACATGGGTGCATAGTTGAACAACATGTCTTGACTGATACAAGGGACCTGTTCAATATTAACCAAGTGAGAAGGTGAAATTTATATTTCGGATGAGAAACAGCACATTCATCAAAACACACCACTTATCATTCCATAAAGACAACAATGGATTTGAGATACATGTTTCTATTATTCATACGTGTTCATGTTGTTTCGCATATTCCCAAAATAAACCCGTTGAGTTATCCATCATCAATATGTGTACATAGCTAAAGCTGTGTTTGTCTTTTTATAATTCAGTCCCTCTGTGTAATAAAATACCGCTATAATCAATACTGCATCAGTAAAACTGAGATGTCCGGTGAGAGCGTCGCGGGAGTGGAGGCTCTTTCTTGTATCTCCCGGTTCACCTCTTCCTTGAAATTTCTTCGTGATTAATGAAGTGAATTTAATTGGTCAAATGGCTGTGTATGTGTAATTTCTGTGACCAGAAGAGTGCAGATTCAAATTTGCGCATCATGGTACAAGTTATTGGTGGTCTTTAAAATAAACTAACTCGCGAGTTATTAACAAGTTAATACCGTTATGCTGATATGGAGAGTCCATACCTAAGAAAAATCCCGAGCATTCTAGACTACTGGTCTGTACCAAACTTCTGGAAATCACATAATTAAATGAACGACGTAACACAGCGCGCAATGTTACATTGTAATGTACCGAATCATTCGTTTGCTGTAGATCTGTTTTGTCAACTCCTCCCCACGATGTGATTCGTTAGCCGTATTGGTACAATTCACTCCAGCTAGCGAACGCAACGTTGTTGACACCGCAGCAAACTGTAAACTCGTAATAACGCAGTGCAATGTGACTCGTTTACCTTTAGGCCCGTTGTCTCTGTGTTTTGTTGAACGTCTCCCATTTACACCCTTCTCTTCACTGCCGCTTATTGCCTTACCCTCTGTCGCCATCTTCCCCTGGCGACATCAAAGCCCCTCCCCCCGCCACACCTGCAATGCTAACTAAATCTACAACCAGAGCCAGTGACTTCTTATATGTACCACGCCTAGGGTATCTTTCGCTAGAGTATCAAAGTGCGGATATTTGACGAGCACCGCCTGCAGTGGTCTTGTCCCTTACACCCAACCCGCACCAAATAACGCTTCGCCCAAGCCCAATTACAGTATTATGGCATCAGGAACAGTAAGATTACCGTAATATAAACTGTACAGGTACCTATGCAATATGCCATGGCTCTGTAAAGCTTTCTGAATTACCGTAATTACCGTATATAAGATTTTGCGAACCAAGGCTTTAAAAAAATGTAATCGAATGAAGAGGCAAAAATTAAATACTATTACAACAGTGTGTGTGTGTGT
>JAOYSI010015626.1:27949-38004 GCA_025775065.1 Hiodon alosoides | reverse complement strand
GCTGTAACAGCCAGACCGAAGCGCTGACTCCAGCTGTAACAGCCACACTGAAGCGCTAACTCCAGCTGTAACAGCCACACTGAAGTGTTAACTGAAGAATTACTAGTGCAGATCGTTTGGTCAGAGCTTACCGCCCTCTTACCGCAATAAAGACAAAAAACTTCCACATAGCATTCTACAAGATCTCTGTGGAGCATGTGCTCAATACAACAGAGCTGCTAAATGCCAGTCTTTTCAACGCCCACGTCTGGGTAAGAAAGTCCTATACAAGGAATAATAACTTGCCCTAGCAGGGGTGTTGTATTACTTGTCCGTATGGTGGAAAAAACACTTGAAACAAAGGATTGCAGAACGATGTAATTATGTTAGATGGCTGAACTATAATTACCCAGTAGTGGTTCATTTTGCAGAGGCTAAGCACTCCATAGTGTCATCTGTCAGATGTGTTGGGGTCAAGTCCACTGTCTAGGAGAGGAAGGGATTGCTGCAGGTTGCTTCACCAAAGAGATGCTTTTTGTATGCATTATGCACTGTTAAATACACTAGTAGCTTATGGGATGAATATAGATTTTTGTCGTCAACCCTTTCTTTAAAAAAAAACAAAAAACAAAAAAAAGAGTTTGTATCTGCGCTGGCCTCCCGTTTTGGGTGTACCCTGCCTACCGCCCTGCATATGTTTGTGTTTCTGGCTCTGTAACGGACTTGTGTCCCATCCTGTGTGTAGCCTGCCAGCACCCCGTGACCCTAAATTGGATTAGCGGTTTCGGAAAATGAATGGATGAAAATTGATATGATAATTGAATGCCACCTTTTTGCAGTTAATTACTGACGCCTGCCAGCATTTCCACGGGCTGCCAATAACGTGTCATTATAAAAGGTGCACATTCTCTGCCATACCTGTGCACCCTGTTTGAAGGCTTACAGTGAAGAAATGATTGAGTAATGTTGCAGTTCAAACGTACTGCGACAACAGTGCACAGTTTTCTTAAATTTTGGAAAATTACAGTTTCCAGGTTTGGCAAGTTTCTTCATTTTGGCCTTGAAAGTATAATAACAGCTCAACACCAGTATAACAATGATAAGCCCTTCGTTCCTCCTGTTATCATCTCCTGTGTTTACCGCACAGAATGACTCTGAAAGCTCCTGGGAATGGACTGAGCGTCTTTGCTCTGCATCTTTCTGGAAACGTGCCTGCTTTCGCTTTGGTCCATATGTGTGTGGAGAGCCTTCTGCCTGCGCGGAGATAGGAGATAAGGTTGGATTTAGCATGGCTTCTCGCAGGAAGAGTGGCGCATTGTGAACATCCTGTTTACAGCATGCCGGCTGTGCCCGTAAGCCTATGGCCTTTCTGGTGATTCCCTCATCTGCCAGTGCTCCAGCTTGTTGCCCGTAACAAGTCGACGTGTACAGCAAGCCCAGCATTCGGAAGAACCGGGACGGGACGTTAATATGGCAGTGATGTCATCTGAATGTCAATTTGTTTTACCGGCAGTTATTCACGGTGGTGAAGGATCTGCTTTAGTATTAAAGGTATATTACAATAGGCCCTCCTTTACTCCTGTTATAGTAGTGGTTTGAGTTTACTGCACTGTGTAATTTAGGAGCCTTGAACCTCCCAAGGGCATTCCACTACGCTTCTAAACCCACAGAGCCTGCACTCAGCCTTTGTTGATCATTAAAGAGTCACACACAGGGAACTACTGCCCAGGTAAGCCATATGCAGAAGGGCATTATTTCACAGCTGACTGTCTCTGCTTTGAAAGAATGGCGGCTGTAACGGGAAGGTGAATGAACTCATGTGACGGAAAGCTCACTGAAGCCCACCTGTGTCTCTTTTGGACCCCCTGAGGGGGCTGAAGGTTTTATCTGCTGCTATTGTGATGGTCTTTTCTCATCCCTCTTCTTCTTGACATTTTCCTGTTATTGTACATGAGCCCTGATCAGAATGATGACCTTTTGGATTACATTTATATAACTGGTCTAACTAACTAAGCATTTTTTTTTTCCGTGTGGAAATGAATTTTTAACTGGGGAAAAGATGAAGGCTGAACAAACTAACGATCGCTTCCCTGTAATAATGTAGTTAATTTAAAACCCTTACATGGTGCAGGGGTAGTTCCCGTGGCTGCAATTTCTCCCACCATTTGAACCTGAGAATATTATTGAATTTGCACTGCTTTAAATTATTTTAAATATATTTACCATATCACTTCTGTTTGGAGAACCCCGTTTTGTCACATACTCATGCTAATGGCATTATCTCACACTTCAGAGTACTATGTGAGATCGTTCTGAGAGCGGCGGTGCGATTGGAATTTCGGTCACATGTCCTGCAATCTGCGAACAGTGCTGGACGTGCTGATCGCCCGGCTTCAGGTTTCAAAACTCGGCCGTTGACGCAATAGCAGCGGGCCATTCTATATATGTGTGTGTGTGTGTGTGTGTGTGTGTGTGTGTGTGTGTGTGTGTGTGTGTGTGTGTGTGTGTGTGTGTGTGTATATATATATATATGTATATCATATCTTATAAGAATAGGATATCATGTAAATCATCCTGGCGGTCGAATCTCATTATTGTCCATAAAGTTCTTTTGCTTTATTGCGTTAGGATTTAAATGATTTATTCACATAAATAATCATGTCCTTGCTTTGTACATTCCCCGCTTTATTTTTGAAAGGTATTTCATTCAAATCCCTTTGACATTTTAATTATCAACATATCTGATGCAAGACAGCTTGCTCTGCGAACTTACCCCTTGAAATTGTGAAATGAATTAGCTGGAGTAACATATCACATTGTTGCACGCTTGGTGAAAGTTCTTTTGGAATGTTTTGTGCAAGAACATATCAAAATGCACGACACAGCACTGTTTAGAGGACATGAAATGCACTGCCACGCACTCGTATTGACTCTGGCTTTGATCTCTTCCAGAGTCTTCAATTCAGCGGGGTCGGAGCAGAAGGTAAGAGTTTAGCCATTCAACTTCAGCTCTTAGAACAAGCATGAGCAAAGGGCCAATAATGCTTTCACAGTATACAACCAGAAATGTCTTGTATTCAAGTGATAAGTTGCTTTGCTTTAATCAGTACAATGTTGTACATCAAGGCAAAAGCGTTATAGCATATATGTTTCCAGTTTCTGAATAATTTATATAGAAAAATTAAATAAATAAAAATACACTTTTCCAAAGCATTATTTCCTGTTTGCTCAGTGGTTCATTTGATAACTGACATACTTGTGTGAGTAACATCCCCATTGCAATGACTGCTGTGACTGAAACTGTTGTGTGAGCGTGGAGCGGTGCATTCAGTCCCAGAATCCTCTACAGTTTATTTGCCGACCTCTGTTTTACCAGCAAGCCCCCGTCCTCTTGGGTTTGGGAGGTGTTGGTGTCCCAGAAGTGTTAGATGTTCGGTTCGGCATGGACTCGGAATGCCAAACATCTTGAAATGTGGATAAAAATAAAATAATGAAGATGTTGAAATATATTGAAACTGCTCCCATGTTTACATGTGGTGCATTGTAACTTTGGTTGCAGTTGTTGTAACTTTCAATTTTGAACTTGTTAATTTGCTGCCTGTATAATTAAACTGAATTATAAATCAGGCTGGGAGAATGTGTACCAGGCCTGATGATTACACCTCCCACGTATCGCTGAAGTGGAAGTGTCAGAGAGCATTAATCAAGGAAAGATGTTAAGAGGGTGAGACGCTCCCACCTGGTGGACAACTCAAGACATAACATCCTGTCTCATACTGTCTTTAGTTCCAAAGTGCTGTATTAAATTAGACCTCTGGGAGCTGGGCTTGGCCCCAGTCTCACCATTAGAAAACCCAGCCAGACACAACGGATGAAGATGCCCTTCAGCGCACCAGGTGTTTTGGGGAGCCTGTTGACTTGGCAGGCCTCCAAGCTAAATATCTGACAGACTGGTGTGCACCCTTAAGCTTGTCTATAGCCTTCCCAGAGAACTGGGGAAGGGTATTACTGTGTGGGCGGCATACGCGTGATTGTGTCTGACAAGGGAGGACCATTAGGTAGAGACTGGTTACTTTCCAAACCTAATATTTGCAAGTGTTTTAGCTGGAGCATTGAAAGAATTAGCTGTAGAAAGGAAATCTAGGTTATATCTTTCTATCTTTATCTGGTTTCCTGAAAGCGTAGAATTCCAAAAGCTCGAGCCAATATCAAACAAGGGGGGGAAGGGGGGCTATTGTTTTTAGCTTTTTAAGCAAAGGATCTGGGATTGACTGTTCGCTGTTGAGCTCTGTGCAGTGCCTAACCGCATGACATCACCTGTGTGTCCTGTTGTTTTCCCCTCCCCCTTTCCTCATTCAGGACATGCTCGCTCCTGTCTCCAATCAGCCCAAGTACTCCTTTGCCCCCAGCACGGCCCTAAACAAGATGGCGCGGCCCTTTGCCGCTGGCGGTAACAAGGCCAGCGCGGGGCCGGCAGTTAAACCAATCTCTTACGCTCCCAAGTTTGACCCTAGTGCAAGAGCTCCAGTGAGCGTGCTACAGCCACACAATGGGTAGGTAACCTGACACTTCACACTGGGGGGGGCGGGGCTCTGACGGATGCCAGGGGGGCGTGCTATAGCCACACAATGGGTAGGTAACCTGACACTTCACACTGGGGGGGGGGGGGGCTCTGATGTCACCTGTCTGATTGAGCGTATGAAAAGAAGGGCCCACAGAGACATGACACCTCTAATACCTGGGGATGTTGAAGGCGGTACGTTTTTATGACAAAGCATCGTGCTGTTAAAATGCCTCCACAAGCCTTGTTTTGCTGTGTTTTGTCATGTTTTGTTTTCCGTCGTTTGAACGCCCTGCAGTGTGTTCGTTTTGTGTCTGCAATATGCAGGCATCCTCAAGTAGTTCAAAGTAGAATGAGGGTTTCCGAAGAACAGAAATGAATAGATGATAACCGCTACTTGTGGGTTTGAACAGATTTTAAATGGCTGTCATTATTAATTTGGCGTTTCTTTCCACCCCCCCCCCCCTCCAATGTTTTGTGTCTTTAGGCCTCTGGTCTCAGAACCGTAGTGTAGCAACAGTAATCCTACTTGGCAGCACGCACTTCACACTGTCCTAATTAATCTCCAGTCAACATTCCTGCGAGGTTAGAAGAGAGATGCCTGGATTTGTCTGCTGCCTCAGAGCGAGGTTGTGTTCAAATCTCCCCGTTTTGTCGAGCAGTCTGCCCGAAGCGTGCGCGGCGGGGCTCTGGTTTGGAGAGATCCCAGCGCAATGTCGCGCATCCGCGACCGTGTTTTGTCAGAATACATGTGGCGTGAGTGGTCTCAGCTGCCGTTAGGACTGTAACCTTTCTGACAACTTGTCAGTCTTGATTTTCAACTGCTCTCCGTCGCCTGGCCGATAAATGCTTAGAAATGTGCAGGATAAGATTTGAATGTTTACGTGGGTTATAAAAAATGTTCGATGTCCTCCATGATACTGAACAGAGAGGGACGTGTAAGGAGGAGTTAAGAGGGTTGGGTTTTTTGGCACGACTGTGTTTCGCCAGTTGCTGTATTTAGTCCACCGAGTTCCCTCCCCTAAAATGTGCTGAGTTCTCAATGTGCTATTTAGTGAAGACGTACTGGGTTACCTAACCGCCTTACTTGGAGAGACCATCTCATATGCGACCAGTGTCTAAATCTAACTGTCCAGCCTGTGCTGCATACTGGAGGTTTTATTTTAGCGCCGCTCGTTTTTAGACAAATTTTCCTGACTCTTGTTATTGCTTCCTGCGAGCTGTTTGTTATTTTGGCGTAATTGGCTTAACAGGATCTAGAAATCATTCTCATTTTAGTCACTCAGCCAGACGACTAGCCGGCCCACCTGAGAAGTTTTGATTAGAGAAGCTTAGGTTTAACGAGATAATTGCGCCGCTGTCAGTCCAAGACAAGATAGGAGAATGTCTTCCGGAGCCTCAGGTAGCAAGAAGGTCAGTGATTGAATGTAGGAAAAAAGGTCAGTGCTTCGATGCGAGTGTCTATAGAGATGATGGGGAATGCCGTGTGAAATCTCCACATCCTGGCTCTTAAAGCTTAAAAAGGGTACCAGCGTATTTTTTGCGAGTCGTTACCACGCTATCCTAAAACGTGTCTGCACTATTTCCGTGATGCCTTAACAAGCCTTTGAGAAGATTTCTGAGTGGGAAAGTATGAAAGTATGGGGCTGTCCGCGTCGATTATTAGCATTTGCGAACATGAAACTGGGAACGAGTCTTCTCAGGGAAAATAGGCCAGAGATTTGTTTTGGGAGAAAGGGGGGTGGTGCCAGTTTAGCTGGGTTTGTGACATGGATAACAGCTTTTTTTCTTCTGGGTTGTCAAAGCTATCTCATAGCAGCAGGTTAATTTTGGAAATGCTTGCATAGATTGAGAATGCAATAAGATACTTAGGAAGCAAACAAAGTGGAAGGGTTCTGTGGTTATGACACTTCAGTGATCTCGGATTGGGGATAAAGGGCTAATGCCTGTCACCTTTGTCAGGACGTTCTGCTGCTGGTATGGCTTTTTTCTCTCCCATTGAGTTCCAATGAAAAAAGCAATTTGACTCCTGCCAGTTTTCTGAGTCTCGATTTCAAAGGCCCTTTGTCTCTTTTGTTTATCCAAACTGATGATCTTTCCTTCTTTCCCTTTCTGTCTCCTGTCTCCTGCAGCTGGATGCTCTTGACAAGTCAGTAAACCTTTTCTGTCATTTTCGTTGAACGTAATATGCGTGCTGTTATTGGCTGTAGTGTTTTTTTCCTGAAGGATTTAAAAAGTCATTATTTTAGATTGAAGCTGCCAGCTATACAAAAAGACAAGGACAAGCAAAACAACATTCATACCATTCATACCTCTTAAATGTGTATTTTCTTCTGCGCTACGCAGAGGGAAGACTTATGTAAGCCGTCATAGCATCAGCTTGGTCCGAGTGTAGAACTGGCTTCATTGCAGAGCTCAGAAAAACGTTAAACCTTTGCATGACCTGCTGAGGTGTCAGTTTGGAATCCCCTCACGTTCTTCTGTACCGTTTATCATGTTGTCCACCAGGGGCGAAACTTACGGTGATGAGCTGTTCCCTGAGACCAAGTAAGGGCTAGCTGTCTCTCTGCTTCTGTGTTCCGCTGGCATAGTGTTGAGTTCTCCGCTGAAAGGCGCATGAAACCCTGACCTTCCTGTCCTGCATAGTCTGGTTCCGGTGCTCTCTCCACCAGGTTAACAGATGCCAGCGTTGCAACGTTGCCAGAACGTTGCTGCAGCCTTGCGTCCTTCGCCCTACGACGCGTTGTTTGGCTGCCCGACGCAAACTGTAGCAAGGGCTGTTTTAAGGCTTAGGGGGTGCCCTCCTGAATACTTCGTAGCCTTTTCCTTATGTAGCGGGGCTCGTCGTGAACGTGTTTGCTAGCGACGTTGAAGTCCAAGACAAGAGAACGATCAGTTCCTCGAGCTAATGACTTTGGCTCAACGAGCTAATCGTCTCTCTTGTCTGTTTTGACGACCCAAGTTCGATCCCCAGCTAGGGTGAGTGGAAGCCCGGTGGCCGGGGGGGTTGGATAGGGTCCGTTACTAGTCCAGTAATTAAACCCGTAGACATTTCAGTGCTGCTCTAAAATCCCAAGGCTGCGACAGGCTGAGGAACTCAATCGTCAGCGACACACAACTAGCGTTTTTATGAGCCCAAGACATGCATAAAAGTTCCCTTGCTTAGGAGTCCTGTGAAACTGAAAGAGATCTTAAGAGCGAAAGGATTTATTTCATCCTCTGCCTTGGATGATGTCTTCTCTTAACCCCTCTTTAGTTTCACAGTTGTGATTTTGATTACCTGCTCTCGTCCTCCCCGCTTCCCTGCTCATAAAAGGCGTTAATCCTGCTCGAGTACGCGCCTGTCTCCTGTGGGCGATACGTAGGCTCGGTGGCCGTGAGCTTGGCCCTGCTTGTGAACTGTAGGGTGGGCTGCGACTTGTACATCACATGCATGCTTTTTGCTTGTTTGGAAACCTTGAAGGTTGGGCCTTTACCGACCGGCGAAATAGATCGAATCTTCTGGGGATTGCCCCCGTGGTGTTTTTAGGCACTGAGTAATGGGTTGTGTTCGTCTTTATAGCATGTGATGTTTGTGTGACATCTTGATCAGTGCCACTTTACCCCTGTGTACGTGATCATAGCCATGTAGCTGTTAGGCTAAAGTTTAAGTTTAAGTCTTGCTTGGCTTGTTTTGTGAGTTTACTGTCCGAAACAAGAACGGAAGCTACATATGCTTTGTGGGAGATGTTGGAAAAACATCTGACTGTGGAAAACCTCGGCTAAGACAATCAAATACAGTATGATCAATTTAGTTTGCCCCAAAAGATGCAGCATTTGTCATTTGATGCAGATGAATGCAGTCCTGGTGAAATAAGTCATTCTAGAGCTTCTTCCAAACAAATACTAGTCATTTGTACCGGCTGCAGTCCCTCAGGGTGGCAACCTTGCACAAACAAATCCAGCTGTGCGACCATGCATGTCGTCGTATGATTGGGGAACTCATTGTTTGGCCGACCAATGAAAACCAAATTAACAAAACACGGTTTCTGAGCGTTTTCCGGGGTCAGTGGGGCACTCTATAACTCTATAACCGTCTTGTTGAATGTTATCTCATGGTAACAGGTTTATTAATGCCGTTTAATGTGTTCATTGAAAGGTAAATTTTCACGAAAAAAAAATTAACAATGTCTTTATTTTCTCTAAGGCAAATGTCTAACTAATAATACAATAATTGGGGTACTTTCAAATTACTACATGACTTGAAATTCTGTTTCTTAATTCCTCTTTAACTATTAGCAGTTGTAGGAACATTTGACAGTTATTAATGGTTTCAACAGTCCTTCCTCTAATTATTCACCAGATGGAAATGAATAATTTACTGCAGGTATCACTATGCGTACAGTTAAAGCACCACCAGCGGTTTCCACACAGTGTGCTGTAAGTTGGGCCAATCTGAACTCTCTGCCCTTTTAGTTTCCAGAACTTAGATTTGCATGTTACTACGCAAGAATGGCAGAATGCATTTAGAAGGTAGAATTGACATTTTCTAATGCAAAAAAATATAAATAAAAATATTTAATGAACAGAAATATTAAAAGACGTTAGCGAGAGCTACAAGAATTGTAAATACAACTACTTCCTGTGTGGATTTTGCATTAATGTAGTTTTTAAACGTATAGGCAGCCAAGTGTGGTTAGTATGCATATCAAGACATTTTCTCATCAAATATTGTAGCAACCCTTAACAAATGGAAATAGCGACTAGTGGAAACGCGATGCCTTTGGCAAACCTTCAAACCAGAATAGATATGTAATTTTAACATGCATAGGGATTTGTAGTAGGAATAAATTTATTAAATTTAAAAGTGAATGGAAAGGCTGTAATTGAATGCGGAGTTCAGCCCTTCGTTGTAATCTTTTAGTTCGATTAAATAAACAGAAAATGATTCTTTAGAGATTGGCTCGTCTGAATACATTCATAAATCTAGCGTGATAGATTCTCCGAATGCTGTGGCTGGAACATTTTTTGACAGAGGCCAAGGATGGGGAAAAGTTGACATTGACTGGGATAGTCTCAGCAACCAGAACAGCTAGCAGATGTTTCCCCTTTAATCTGTTACAAAATGAAGGAAAAGCTTGGTGTTTTTGCGGATGATTTTTAGCATCGTGTGGGGGTTTTTTTTGGGCCGTCTCTCCTGTCCTGGTTTCTTTACCTCCGTCCCTGCCCATGCCCAGCGCCAGGCACGGCCTTCGGGTGGATGGCCTTCCCTGCTTCATCCCCAACGATCGCAGCAAGAAGAGGCTGATTGAAGACACGCAGGACTGGCAGCCCCGCACTGGAACCACCCAGTCGCGTTCCTTCCGCATCCTGGCCCAGCTCACAGGCACTGACTTCAGTAAGTCAGGGAGACGGGTTAGGGTTAGGCGCTGAAACTGAATTCAGTAAGTCAGGGAGACGGGTTAGGCGCTGAAACTGACTTCAGTAAGTCAGGGAGACGGGTTAGGCGCTGAAACTGACTTCAGTAAGTCAGGGA
>JAOYSI010015626.1:0-10310 GCA_025775065.1 Hiodon alosoides | reverse complement strand
TTTAAATCCTTTATCAAAACATGAAAACCCATGAGAGAATACACACACACACACACACACACACACACACACACACAAACATACTCACACACACACACAAACACCAGTCACTGCATTGCAGCACAGGCCATGAGGAAACAGTATCATTTTGTGACAACATTGAGACAGCAGATTACAAGGCTAGGTCTGATGGCGTTCAAACGCTGGCTCGTCACAATTGAAGCCAATAAGAGAGATGGGCTGACCATTATCTCAAATGAAATTACAGCAACAGGAATAAGCCATCATAAAGCCCTGGCACTTCTAACAGCCGGACGTGCTACGCTTCCAGACACCTAAATTTTCATGATCCAGAGGCATTAAACAGCAAAACAGAACAGGAGTAACATCAAACCAAACGGTGCTTCTGGATTTTATAGATTTTATTAAGGATTATTTAGTATGATTTAGTGTTGTTTAATATTGTTTAATGGCGAATTCTAAATGTCTGAAGGCTTGGTTCCACTGTTTGCTACTGCATCGTGTATTTACAGAATTTCACCCCAAAGCGATTTAAATTAAATTTCAGTATTCTTTGGGGTTTTTTTTTGTGTGTGAAAAATGTTGTGCTTTAACACAATGGTTTATGAAATGTGTCAAAGCAATAGTGTGATAAAAATATAACAGTGCTGCAGTGCGAGCTTGGCGATGACTAGTTTCAGTATGCAACCTGACAAGTGAGAGAGTGAGAGATTTGATTTGAGGTAAGGTGATGGAGATTCTAACCTGAACCCCGGGACCCAGGGCCAGGAAAGTCCTACTTAATTCCATGCCTGTTTATAGCATCAGGGGCACACAGATAGCGCTCCCACTGGAAAACATTTAAATCCTTAACCAGCTTGATTATTCAAAACCACCTGGCATGAGTGCACATGGGCCTTGGGCCACATGCGCCGGGTTGTCTGTGTGAATCGGCTGGGATGTGATTTAAGTGCATCTTAATGTCAATCCTACCAACACACTGACAGATAGATTTTTCAGCTAACGCCAGAGTTCCATTTTATATTTGAAACATCGCATATTTTTTGCAATGGTACCACTTTTGATTGTACTGGAACTGATCAGCACATGGACGTCTAAGGTATTCCATGCATCTGTAGCAACTGAGGTTTTTAAAATTAAATATTGAACAGCAGGCGGTTATAAATACCTTGACAGGTGGATTAAGAGAGCAATAGCGAAAGATTACGGAATTGGGAGAACATATATCTTTTCATTCCAAATGTAGCTGTCACTGAACTAACTAGTTTCCCTAACTAATTACTGAATAAAATACCATTCTCTTGGCAAAACATCTAACAAAGAACACTTCATCTTATATTAGTCTTGGAAGAGATGGCGAGACAGGGTGATATTCTATAGAAGAAAATACGCTTAGATGGTGCAAATCTAAATGTTAGGCTCTCACCTCTCTAGTTTGAGTCTCTGTGCCAGCAGTCTCCAGTCCGCGCCGTGAGGGCATGGAGTATCCAGGCTGCTGCAGATCTTCTGCCGGATCAGGTACGGGATCTGAAAAGCACTTGGGCCAGCCAGGGCAGGGGCAGGGGCGCTGTTGTCCAGCAGGAGGAAATCGCCATCCAGGGGCCTGCTGTCCTGCAGGACCGTACAGCAGCAGAGAGGTGAGTGAAACGGGACCATTCCCCCAGCTTCCATCGCTGTAGACTTAATAAATATGCAAAGGTTCCTTAGCAGGGGGATCCTGAATGCACAAACCGATCTAGACTCTGAAATCACCATTTACTAAAGCCTGTTGTGTAACATCAGAGTGGAGTTATAATTCCAACAACCAAACAATATGCATATCTTATGTACCAATGTTTAGCTAACTAAACCCGACCCCCCCACCACCACACACGCAGAACCTCCACAAAAACTCCAGGCTTGTCAGAGAACAGCACCCATGCATTTCATAACCGCAGCACTGACCATGTATAGAAACACTAATGCACTTCATTCATTCCCCCGGTAACACAGACTTGTACTGCTTCTCAGCTTTAATTAAAACACCACCAGAGTCGAGGACTAAAACCTTCACGTGACAGATTGTTATAATAAATTAAATTATCAGTCAGTCAAATATGTCCGTCATTGATTACTGCCTCCCTCCCTCTTATTTTTCACTAAAGCAGAAAAGTGTTCAGAGATCCTTATTATTGCTCTCTCCGTTGCCATGGTAAAATAAAAGCCTGGTCCCATCCATTTCATATTTCTCAATATTTGAGAAAAATATTAAAATAGCTGCATTTTGGAGATTGGGAAAATACTATTTATTTATTTCCATATTATTTTTCTCCCCAGTTTGGAATCAATTTTACTAAAGCAGCCCAGCTTGTACGGACGCTGCCACCAAACGCGGGAAGGGTGAGGAAGTACGACTGGTTGCCTATAATCACAGTAATCACACCCTCGAGCCACCCGTCTCTTTCTCACACTGCAGGATACAAAGCTCGCAGAAGCCCTTTGGAGATTTTCATTAGAGACACGCCGGGAGACGCCCAACCCCAGGCGCTGCGTTGTCTTGGGCACAATCAGCTAACGATATGAGCTGTATTACAACCGGCAAACTCCTGCTTATCGCTCAGTATCTCTATCGACACAAGGACGTCAATATTTACTTTATTTCTTTTTTTATTAAAAAAAGCCCAGCTTGGATAGAAATGCATTTTCCTCGAAAGCTACAGTGAGAATCACCGAACTTTTACAGCGCCTCAGCTACCTTAGCGATGTTGAAGTCGATGCTGAAGCTCTGGCCCTCTCCCTCGACTTGCCAAACACAGAGCTGGCAGGTCAGCTCGCACGTGCTCAGACTGAGTCGCTCCAGGGTGAAGGTGCAGTGCAGACTACGCTGGGAGCCACTCCAGATGTGATAGAATGGGATCTCCTGGAAAAGGGAGGATTCCGGGTTTCTCATCAGACACAATGCATCTGAAAATAACACTGACACGGCCCTCTAGCACATTCATTAAGGTTTGTTATTGATAAAAGGTTTTTCCACATAAAGGCAACTAGCATTTCAAAACAAGGTACATTTGAAGGTACATACATCATCCAGCTTTGAATAGAACAGAACAGGACTGACAGATTTAGCACAACTATGACTCGTAAACAGGAACTTCACTGAGGGATACACATTATGTTTTATGCCTTGGTTCTAACCCAGAAATGCTGAACAACATCAAATTTGTCACAGTGTCACTGCAAAACGTTGAAAAGTAACTAAAATAATCTCTCGGGAAAAACAAAATATCCACTGCTTCAGACCAATGCACTCAGTGGGCCCCCTTCCCAGACAAAGAGTGCTCTGTTTGATAAAAATGACCGATTCTTCTGTTTGGTGAAAACATTTTCGGAGTAGTGCTGAAATGTGCAGAGAGAGCAGTGGAACTGAGGGCCGAAGTGGTTAAGATGCGATAATTAACTTCCTCCTCAATCCGACAGAATTGGCAGATCATGAATGGCACAGACTGAATCAGCAATCACAGGCACCGACATGCTCGTTGGATATGCAGAATAATGGGCCACTCTTTCTCCGACTGAGGCCCGCTGATCTCGAGGAGCCAACAGGATTTTGAATCAAAGCTCCACCGTTCTCATTAATTGAGTGCAGTGATAATTTATGCCTTTGTTTCCAGGGGCTCGTAGCGATTCTGCCACAGAGAGGCTGAAAATAAGGAGGCCAATGCCAGCTCAGAGAACACTGATCCCAGATAACGGACTGCTAAAGGGGTCCCTCTGTTAGCTTCTTTCTTATGTGGATGCCACTAGCAGCATCGCTAACTCACACGCCAACTTCCTCACCCAAAATCTTATAGTCAGGTTCTTTTGGCTCCTTTGTTTTCTCAGTGAACGAGAGCTGGTTTCTCGACCCTTTTACCCACATGGAGCAAAGGTTGGAGAGCATGTCGCAGTGACTGACAAAGTCCAACAGGGGGAGCTGTTGTAAAGGCTATTTGAGTGCAGTCGGGGAGGGGAGTAGTCTCCGAGCTGCAGGCCGAGGAGAGGCCTTGTTTGTTTGCAGCGCTGTGAGGGGAATAACACGTCCAGAGGGATGAGAGACTTCCTGGAGAACGTGGTCCAGCCGCCTCGCTGGTCTTGTTCTCCCCCATTTCCACCAGAGACCCCAGTGCATGAAGCAGATCCCCTAGGCCTATCCAGGCCATTTTCATTCGCCTGGTTTTAACAATGAGTCTAAAAAGCAGGGGAAATAACATTTTAAAAGCAGCCGTCTAGGTGCGATCTTTAGGGCCTTTTTCTTCCCAGTACTGATAGATCCACGGGGCTGTAATAATTAGCCGGTCAAAGCTGGGATTTAGCCGCAGTGTACATGCCCAAGTAATCCTGAGTTGAAGGAACTGGAGACATACATTCAAGTCCCGGGGTTTTATTAAGGAATCTTAATGCTGAACGCCAGTGCCTGTCCTGCCAAACAGGCTTTCTAAGAGAATCTTTCAAAAATCCGTGCACAGAAAAAGTTAAACATGAAACATGGCAAAAACCAAAACAACAAAACAAAGTATGAGACGTTAAGGCAAACATATACGTTGCTCTACCGTATAACGTATAATCCGATAACTTTTATTTTCTACTTTAAAAAGTCAGCAGGTTTCCCCATTTCCCCTCTCCCAGTGTACACAAGCAAGCGGTCAATTCAGAACACCAATAGTTGAGTGACAGAGTTAATCAAACACGGTACCTGATATCCCGCCAGAAGCTTGCTCCTCCAATGGGCCCGGGGCATGTCGTGGATGGAGAGGCGCAGGTTGTGGTAGCTGTCTTTGAAAAGGATGACCTGGGGCTCGTCGATCAGCCGCCCCCCCAACTGCTTCTCCATGAGCATAACCTCCTGCAGGACACCCAGGTAGCCAGTTTCAGGATGGGGAAGCAACGTCGTCCGTTAGCTTTTGAATTCTGCTGCCAAATCGGGGCAGGCCGTGGAGAGGGTTAAGCGCTTGTGTGTCACTAGACTACACGCACAGCCTTAGTACGCTGACCCAAGCACTTCAGTGGAAGGGGAAGCAAGGTGATATCAATGGCACACTGATGAAACGTATCTCGCTGAAATGTTCCAGTGGTTTTTTAGCGCATTATTTCGAGTACAGAGACCCCCTTGCCACAGCTCGGGGAGCCATCTGGATTAAGAAAATAACCAAACAAGTCTTCCAATCGTTTTTCACTGTGTACAAACATATGTCTCGTTTCAAAATCATTTCAAATTCAGGCTCTGCAAGACCTACTTGTCCTTTTTTCATCCGAAAGCGCTTGATGTACCGAAGAATGTGATTAATAGAAATAGTTATTTGGAGGGACATGCAGACGTAGTCAAAGAACAGCGAGCTCACTCCAAGCACGAAACAAAATCGCAGAAATCTATGAGAGAGCCACAGTGAATATATCCCATAGAAATAATAAATAAATCGACACATTAACACATACAATGTCCTGTAAAGATCTGCGCATATGCTCAGTATCTGCTGGTGCGTGTGTGGATACACTTGAAATGGCTTTAGAATATAACTAATTAAGACAGAGAACCTCTGCGATTCCTAGCTGCACATCAACGATTCAATTTTCTGCTCTCTTTACCCTGTTTTGGGTAGACTGATTTCAATTAAAATGGTGAGAAACCTGTTAATTACCCATTAGAAATCCCAACCTTTGTTACATGATGTGAACATGCTTTGACTGAATCGACGGTTGGCAGGGTATCTGGTTTATGTGCATTATGTGACATTTTCAACCATTTTTGTGGACCTTTCAGATGATATATGGCATCCTTTCTATGGATAAATACCGAACGAACGAGCAAATGATGTGAAACTTTGCCGTCAAAGCTCATCTAATGCTTACAATCTTAAATACCCTTTTTTCCCCATCAGTGAATTTGAAAATGAATTTGTCCGCATGTTGGTATTTTGCATGTTTGCAATTTTTTTTGTTGCCTCTTTTGCATAAATGCCTAAAAGGCTGGGCATTTAGCCAGTTCCCCCTGACTCTAGGCTGAATTAAAAGCTTTGACCCACCATGGTAACTGGAAATGAAATGGAACTGGCTGAAACAGCCTCCCCTCTGACTGTGACGAGAGCTTTCGGACAAACAGCAAGCTTCCTTTACTGCGGCCCGTGCGATTTTTGATTAGTGGAAGAGTAAGGGGTTGGATGTCACCCTGGCCTTTTTGGCTTGTTTCAGCATCAAACATCGAGTAGACAGTAATTTTACCTGGGTAGGCTCTTACAGCTAATGGCAGAGGGCTGTAAACCTTCAAGAGCTTTACAGGCCCGCCTAAAAGGCATTTCACAGAGGCGAAAAGGGTATTTTATAGGGGCGACAAAGTGGTTCATTTAACACACTTCTTTGGCACAATTATTCTTCAGCAGTGATGATATCATTAGCATTGCAAATTGTCACCAGCGGAGTTTAGAGTCGACACTGACCTAAACGCAAATCCAGCTGGCTTCGGGTAATAGGGGAAACAGAGGGGGCTTCCGATTCACTAAATCTGAATATCTACTACCAGGAACGCCGCGTAGCTGTCTTTTGAGACAAAGGTGGGCAGTATTACAGACGTATACCACTAGGAGTTGCAGCTCGCAGAGAAATAACACTCATTTTGATTTGGAGAAGCACTCTGCACCGCACAGCGCGCACTGAATCCGTGTCAGGCTATGCCAAGACCACCCGAGAAGTGCCCACGCCGGCCGGGGGTGCAGAGAGAGAGAGAGAGAGAGAGAGAGAGGGGGAGAGAAAAAAAAAACACAAGCAGCTTAAAATTCTTGTGTCCAAGTCACAAGAGTGGCAGGTTTAGAGGCACAGATAACAGGATTAACGGCAGAACGACTTGAGTTCTCCCGCACGCACCGCCTGGCTCAGTCCCTCACAGGGCAGCGGTTGGACCCGCGTGGCATTTTAAACCACACGGACTCACAGGTGACACTCCTGCCCTTCACCTCTGCCCTCTGCGGTGACATCAAGCGTGAAAGGGAGAGAAGCCAAACTGACACACAACCTAAGACAGGACAACGGAACTTGAGTTCAAAACCTATCATACTCAACAGGAACATAATCACACTTCATAATCTCTTTATTTTATTATTTCTCAAGAAGGACACGACCGATCACAAAAAAATAAAATAAAAATTACACCGCAATAGCTGTTATCACTGGAAAAAATGTGTATCATTATTTTGCCTTTTGAGGCCTCAAACTTTTCCCAAATCTATGCTTTAAAATGTAAACATAGAAATACCCACTGCTTTGTACGAATGTTACCACAGCCTTTGTAGCTGTGGGCCAACACTGAGTGCATCGGAACTGGTACAAAAAGCACATAGGGAGAATGCACCACTTCAAACCAAATCTCATATGTCTCTGCGATGAAAAAAACACCACTGTTTAGAATATTAAATAGTATTCCTTTACCATTACAATACAATTATAGTTAAAAGGAGTATGCAGTTGAAAATAACCGCAGAGATAAAGTGCAACTTTGCACCTCCAGATCAAATCCCGTTTGACTGCACATTTTAAGCAGAAATCTCATTTTTCAAGCGGCTTATAATTAAATATGCTGCTCCATTTCCCTGAAGAATACACTTGTTAGGGTGTGCTATATTTACTTGAGAAACCACAGTGTGGAAATATAGACAGTTGTCTTGTTCAACTCGTGCCACAACATACGGCATGAAACATTAGAGATCCACTACAGCACTTTATTGCAAGCGTTTCATTGTGAGAGCTGACCCATCAGTCAGATTTCTCTGACGGTTTTCACGCAAAGCTCCAACAATGCAAAAAAAAAAAAAAATGTTTCCGTCAACAAAGCAAGAACCTGACATTCACCACTGAAAAGTAAACCCGACAGACATAAAACAATGTATTTTCCTGCGAACGGTTTGCTTGTGGAGGTCTGTTGCCATTAGCAGCCTTCCAAAACACGAACAGAATATTGATGCGGCAATTTCGACTCGATTTGTCCATTTATTCAGAAAATGTTTGTTATGTCAGGCTGCTTCGTTTTGAAACAACTAGGCGTAGAACAGTAAGGGGTTAATAAGGCTACATCAGTAGTAAAACAATTGAACCCAAGAAGGAAGAGCTCTGTACCGGAGTGGACAAAACGAATTAACAGAATTAACGAAGTTCAGTCTTTAACATGTCTGAGGCAGGTTTAAAGGCTTCTTAAAATGATATTGGTGGGGCGGAGTATCTCAGGAGCCCAATATTAAAGCGAAACGCGATGGGAAACGGGAGGAGTGACATTTGCAGTTTGCAAACGCAGCTTGGACAAACGGTGATCGCCACTTTAAAATTCATGTTATTCGCCCCGCTCGAAATTTGCACACGCTAAAGCAAGCTGAGAGCTGAGAATGCTACGGATTCCCTGGGGCTGCTAAAAGCCCCTGATCAAAGACAATAACGATGTTTGTAATCTGTCTTAATTAGGAGATGAGAGCCTTCCTTAAAACGTGGCCGTTGGATTAACGGAGGACCGTCATCTGAGGGGGCAGGGTGAGGCGATGCTAAGGCAGATGATTTTGCGGTCTATGGTGACCACGACAACTTGCCATGGTGATTCACTACCTAACACATCGCTACCCATGCAGTTACTTCATAATTAAAATCAGACAAAAATGAACAATCTTTTATGAATCTCCAGTGCTAGACAGTTGGTCTAATCAACTTGCACATTTAGTTACAATGGTCATGCCAGAGGTAAACTGTCAAGAACAGCTGGCTAATTTGCATAGCCATGTAAATACTAATTGACTTGGATAAATAACCAGGGACATTTTTTTCCCCAGCAAATTTCCTATTATTTTTAAAAAGTAGGTCTTGATTTGAATACTTAATGCATTGTTGGATTTCTACATTTAATATAGATACAGATATCAATTTACTTAAACTTTAAAATTTACTCTGAATTATAAAACAATTATGGGGAAAAATATATCCAATGGTTTTTGTTTTATTTCTTCCAACCCTTGTGGCACGGATCGTTTCCAGTTTAAACAAGGGGCAAGGCCCATTCATTTAAGAACATCACTTTTGTGATTGTCAGTACGAAATTCTCTTCCAGTTCTCCGGAAACAGCCACTGACAAGAACGGTCAACAACGGATTTGGCTTTGGTCAGAGTTAGTATTATATTTAGTATTTTTTCGCCACAATTTTGCCAATTGTGCTCATTAACCTCAGCTTGTAGCTAAGACTCCTGCCACCCCGTGCAGGAGGGTGAGGTACTATGACTAGCCTCCTCCAATCGTAATGGCCTCTGAGCCACCTGTCTCTTTTACACTCTGCAGGCTACACATCTCACACGAGAGGTTCAGCGCTGATTGGAGGAGTGACACCCCCAGCCTCTGCTCTCCCGGACACAACTGATGAGTGACATGAACTGGATTCAAAGCTGCAAATTCAGGGGACATTGAGGAAGCAGCTCAGTGGTCCGTGAACATGCCTCCGTCCCCTAAACCCCCTAAACTGAGGCCCTTTACCGTCTAATTTATTCCGGGATAACACTCTAGAGAAGTGATTAGAGCCCTGGTCACTGGAACTGAGGATTGTGGTTTAGAAATGCGGACAGTGCCATTCCATACAGTTGAGCCTCTGGGAATTGTATTTTTTTTCTCATTTGTTCCAATAAAACTGAGCCGCATTTTTTTTAAAACCCCCCAAAAAACAGGTATAAAACTCGGGGTAGAACCTACTCTATAACGTCACACAGTATGGACAAGGAAAACAATCAAGGCTGTCTATTTTATTTCTGATGACAACAATGGACAAATTCATTTCTGAAGTCTAATTCACATTTTGTCTGAGTAAATCATGTAATTAAGCTTTAAAAAGGTCTACTTCAAAATGAAATGGCAATAGACTGTCAGCTCTTTTTCCTTGTGATTGCCTCAAAGAACACAGTTAGCCCCAACCTAGCCGCCTCCCTGGGACAACAACGAGCAGATCCTCCGGAACACATCATTACTGGAAGAGATTTTGAGATTTGAAAAACGGAAAAGGACTTTCACTTGGAAGGCCTGAACAGCAGAAACCCAATATTTTATTAAAAATTGTTTCTCCAGACAATAAAATGTGTGCACTATGTGTCTCAATGCAGAGACATAACACTGTTCTTTAGCAGGTAAATCTTTGGTATTTCCAAGGCTACCTTGTTCCAATACGCATGCATACTAATATTCCAAGGCTACCTTGTTCCAATACGCATGCATACTAATATTCCAAGGCTACCTTGTTCCAATACGCATGCATACTCATATATAT
>JAOYSI010015606.1:11915-38026 GCA_025775065.1 Hiodon alosoides | reverse complement strand
TATATAACCTACCTAAAGAATCACTCTGTTAAATATGTAGCTTTATAAATGTATAAATTAGCTAAGATTTAAGTCACCCTAGATAAGGCAGTCTGCTAAGCAAATTATAAGTAATAGGAATCATAATGTTAATTGAAAACTGCCTCAAAGTACCATATTGAGCTAAAAATACATTTATGGAATAATGCAATTTTGCCACCCTTTTCAAACCTACAGTCTGCCTATGAGTCTTTTAAAAAGTTCCCTATAGACAAACAATCGAGATACCAGGGAACCCCAAGCTGCAGTATGGGCTGGTTAGTAAAAGGTTAACCAGATGAGGATCACACCAGGTGATGATGTAACAGCTAAAACATTTCTAACACATGATCTAATATGTTTTATGGATCTGCACGATGAGTCACGGAGAAAGCAAGCGCAGTGAGAAGGCCTGCCTGGTAATGATTAATGAATTGTTAATGCAATTCTTATCTGCATCACAAATGTAAAGAAAAAAAGGTTTTCTTTGATTTCTAATAAATGTGTAAATATAAATCTCGACCCAACAACCAATAGTGTTTTTGCCCTTGCAGCTTAATGTTTTTTGGAGACTTGTATTACTGTGTTGGTAATTAAAACTGCTTTAATACTAGCCCTGCAGCCAGGCCCTGCCAGAACTCGTGCTAGTTCAAGGGAGCAGAGAAAAGCGGAGACCTCCGGTTCTACCCTGGTTCCGGAGAAGGAAGACACCTCTGCCGGCAATGACCCCTCAAGCAGCTTCATCCTCAGTTGAAACTCTGCTCCACTGGCCTATACAGCTGCTTGTCCTACAGCAGTGGCCGTCCCATACCGGTGCCTCTTCTACTGATGACGGTGCCACACTGTTGACATAATCAAATCAGTAACTGTGATAGAATTGCTTGTAAAAAAATAAATAAACATGAGAAGCAATGCAAATAAACACGCCGATTGTTCTTCATGTGAGGATTTTTGTTCTGTCATCTCAATGGCATCGTTAGTTGGTGGCCTACTTATGGAACTGTGTTTCAGCCTCCAGCTGATGCGTTCACAAGAAGAGACGCATTTTAAAGAAGACTTTTGTGACTGAAGTTTATCTGATCCAGCATCTCTCTGCATGTTTAACACAGCGCTTTGTGCTGAGGGAAATCTCAAATGTTGTCCCGAGATCCAGAGGTCAGACCAGGGTCAGTAAATTCCCCCTGCTGGAGGAAAAAAAAACACGGAAAACTGTCCGGGATGACAGGCATTGTGTTTATGACAGCCAATGATAGCTCTGCTGTCCTAACCTGATCAAAACAGTGTCTTTTGTCTGGTCTTTTTGTATGTATTTTTTGTTATAGCTTACCACCACCCCCTATGATTACCCCACTGGATTGTGGGAGAACCTCATGCCGAAAACATCTTAATTTAGGTTCCAAGGAGCTTGCTAGCCCTGTCAGATTCCGCAGTAGAATCCAGATTTTTTTTGTTTAAGAATAATATTTAACCATCAGCACATTTTAAACCACAACAGTATTACTATGTTTGTGACCGGGATGTGGTTAGAGCTTGATCTCCTGGTTCTCAAAATGCAGCCAACGCTGCAACAGCTGACATCATCTACAGTCGTGTTTCTCCCCAACCGGAGTATAGTTTTTACAGCAATTTGAACCAAAAGCCCACTAAAATCACAACAAACAGCCCTACAATGTTGTGGGTGATTTTAAACGTTCTGTTTTATTACCATGTTGTGTCCTTTTGTCTGACCGCAAGAAAACTTATTTGCAAACTCTGAATTTACAGGGGAAAGAAATCTGTAACGCTTAGACATCGCAGCAATGTAATACCTCATGACAGTGCTATTTTTTAATTAAATGTTGTGCAAATTAGAAACTTCTGAAAACAGGAATTGTGTTTGTTTTGCTAGAAATGGTTGTGTTCAGGTTTGCATGGCGGGCATCATGGATTTTACAAATTCAACTGATCTCTTTTAAAATCAACTTGTTTGATTCTAAAAACTCATGTTGAACAAATATAGTCAAAATTTGTGGGAGGCTATGAGAAACTATGGCTTAGCTTAAGCATAACTGCGAGGGAACAAAAAAATATACTTAGGGTTCATGGACGGCTTCCCTTCTAAATACATCTAAAGACCACAAAAGGGTTGAGTAGGAGCTCCAGAGTAGGAGGATAGAACTGCCACTGAGATTCAAAGACATGAACCCAATAAATCTAATGAAGCATATTTTTCCCTTGCGAGATCCTTGAGGCGTGTAATAATCCGAGACGAAGGCAGCTGTTTTATCAATGCCCTAATGTAACATCAAAACATAATTCAGAGATCATGAGTAAAGAAAAGGTATTTCGCCGATGATGGCGGGAACTGGTTGATTTTCGACCACAGGCTGATGGTAGAAGTTGCCGTGTTCGCGGTATGCTCTGAAATAATGCTGTTTCAGTCACTCTCACATGATTCGCAAGAAAAACGGTTTGAGTGAACTTAGGAAAAAAACAAGATTTTTTCTTCTGTTACTTCACACTATGAAGACCTTGCAAACGCTTGTGCCACATCTCGGTTACATAAAATGAGACAGTTCTCTGTTTCCCCACTGCAAACCCGAACTTCTCTTTGTGGATCAACGTCTCTAAGAGGGAAGAGAAGGGTTGACGGGCAGAAAAACAGAAATCAGGAGTGGAATGCAGGGGTGCAAACTAATTCCAACGAGGATGCTTTCTGGAGATCAGGATTGTAGACAAGTGATCCTGCAGGTCTGTTGGGAGGTATAGTCCACAGTGCTGTTCCCCAGAGCAGAAGCCCAAACCTTGCGGCATTACGCAACCATTCCGGTATGTAATTAACGACCACGCAGGCTAGGTTTTGGCCCAGTGCGGCTTGGCTCAAGGCCCACTCAGCAGCAGATCGGTCCAGGCACCGACCAGGGCCTCTGGCCTGAGTCCCCAAGGCCCCACTACATCCAACATGTAATGTGCCTGTCAATTGAATTATTTTGCCTCTGTAGCCAAGAAGAGAGGCCTATCACAGTGTCGCTCGTCTTGTCTTCGCCAGCAGGGGGCGCAATGAATAAAGTGTTGATCTACGAAGGTTAGGTTTCAAATTATATCTGGTTTGCTACTGTTGTGCCCGTAAAAACGTTTATTTAACCTAAACTGCATCTGAAAATATCCAAGATGGTAAGAGTGGCATTCAAGAGCATGTGTCTGTGATACCGCAGTACCCTGAGCAGATGACAGGACCCAGGGAAACGTCCGGCATGTTGTCTGTGATACCGCAGTACCCTGAGCAGATGACAGGACACAGGGAAACGTCCGGCGTGTTGTCTGTGATACCACAGTACCCTGAGCAGATGACAGGACCCAGGGAAACGTCCGGCGTGTTGTCTGTGATACTGCAGAAGTGCCATGGTCAGGAGTAAAAAAACCTGTCCCGCCAGGGTTGCAAATACCAATGACTCTTTTGCCATGAGTCCAGCTCCCCAGAGCATGTGACAGCTCGTCCTCCATATTCTGAACTCTCTCACACACACACACACATCCCTGAGTGCATTTGCGTGTCAGTCTCTCCCCAACACAGTAACATGATATCAAGTTATGGACCCGGTCGTTAAGGTTGAGCGCTGTCCCGCTAAGAGTTTGTGTGTATTTCAGTGCCCTCCATCTAAATCATCAGCACTGCAAACCCAACAGAAAACAGCTAACAAATGTTTGCGATTACAAACTTTATAGGGGGGGTGGGGGTTCCAGGCACAGATGTCTCGTATTAAAGGTTTTTATAAATGTGGTTAAAGAGACAGAAGATGAGAGAGGGTTATTTGTAATGAGGAAAACACAATATTACAGTAATCTAGAGGGAAGAATGTGATTGTGGTACGTGTTGTACAATAGGCTGCCCTCACTCTGACTTGTTCCGCAACTTCACTGATCTTCGTCATCGTGTAATGTCTCAGCCGAATGGATGGAATTTTATGTTAAGTTCCATCATTAGTACAGACGAAAAAAAGCATACGAAAATGCATCATTGATTTTTTTTTAAAAATACAGACATAGTGTTACAGTACCTGCCTTGATATGCATTGAGAGAGCACATCCAGGCTGTGTATTTGTTGGCAAATTGCAAAATTACTTAAGGAAATCTGAATGGGAACCCGGGTGGACATTCTGTTTCATGTTCCAGAGCAGTGCAGAACAATAAAACATAGCCCTTGTTTCAGGAGTCAAAGTGACAAGAGATCAATCCAGGAACCCCATCACAAAGCTTCCACTTGGAACTTTCTATCACCCACAGTTTCAATTTGTGGCGGAGGCTGAGGCTTTCGATCCCGTGCAGAGCATCACAATCTTGACAAAGCAGCCGAGCTCCCGGCTCCCGCCCAGTATCACCTCACAGAGACACACACTTTCTCATGGAGGGAGGATCAGGATGAGCAGAACAGGAAGAGCAGACCAGGTACCAGAGCTAGGGAGACCGTCTGATCTCCTCCATCTGGCTTCTGGCCAAAGCCCTTAGAACGTTCTACACAACCCTGTCTAGGTCAAATAAACCAATAAAACATGGAGGAAACTTTTTTAAAGATCCAGCCGTCAATCTGATTAGGTCGAATGAGGGTGTGTAAATAAATAGGGAGGGGGCGAGGGGGCAGGGTGTGTGCCTGTGGGTGAGAGGAAGTGTCCAAATTAAATGGTGACGTCATTTACGTCAGGCTTCTATCTTAGGAAACGACTTTCTGTCGTGGACAGGAGAGCGCGGTGGAAAGAGACGGGGTGGGGGGACAGGGAGAGGGGAGGGGAGAACAGGAGGACGAGGCGGAAGGGAAGGGAGAAGAGACAAGGAGTGGGGCGGGGGATGGGGGGTTTCTGGGGGTCCAGCAGTCGGCCTCAGACAATTGGACGTGGCGCAGGCTATTAGTTCTGGCTCGGCGGAGCCCCTGCCCAGCCATCTGCTCGGGTCAGGGCATTTGTCGGGGTCGGCGTCATCCCTGGCAGACAACCCAGCCGGCCCCTGGTCAGACATTTGCATAAACGACACAGCCAACCTGATCATCCTGGATGGTTCGCCGGGGGAGAACAATGCGCCATCAGGTTAAAAGGCTCCAGAAGTTGATATACATTACAAAGGCCCCTCAAACTGAGAGCCCAGGGTGAGGGGGTGGGCCGGGGGGGGATCCCCAGCTTGGCATTCAGGGCGGTTTCAGTCTGCGTGCAGGTCCTGAACTATGAAGTCTGCCGTTCTGCCAAGTTTATGTGATTTAGCATGTTTTGATTTTGAATCAATAGAGAGCAGATTAGTCACAATTCAAACAGAGTGCTGGTGTTTACTTAAGTATATATAAACAGATCTGGTCAATAAACTAATGGGATGCTTCTTGTTGTGTATTTCACATCTTGGGTTCTTCCACAGTTTGGACTGTTGTAGCTCATTTGAAGCTGACAATGGCCCTTTGTTCAAATTATATTTTCAAAATCCTTTATTTACATGCATTTGTTTGTGAAGGATGAAACAAGATTTAACATTTAACAATTTAACAATGTGTTTTATTACAATGTGCATTTAGATTTTCTTATTCAATTCAAGTCATTATTTGTCTTTTCTATGCTTGGGTCCTCATTATCATTTAAAAAGACTAATAAAATGCATTGTTTAGTGTGCAGATCTTTATGTATGCTTCGTTACTATGCCTACTAAAGCATTTATGAACCCACATTATGTTACGACGTCGGAATCTCGTAATATACACTTTGTTTGTTTAAACGTTACTGGCCAAAAAAGAAAACCCTCATAATCTTCTCAGTGTTGTGTCTCACCACAGCACTTATAAATCCCATATTTCACTTCCTCCTGTAGGTCCCGTCCAAAATATTTTTTACCAAGCTCAATCCCCTGATACATAAAAGCAAATCCAGATTTCCTATTTAAGACATTTTGAGACGTTGTCTCTTTGAACATAAGTGAAACACGTTTAGCTTCTGCGATGTGTAGACTTTGGTGGAGGGTTCGCCACGGTCTTTGAATTCTTTCTCTCAATGTTGCTATCAGATTCAAGGTCAGGGCTACAGATTCAAGGTCAGGGCTACAGATCCCATTATTATTATGACTGCAGCCCATTGTAAGCAGCGCAGGCCAAAGGATAAACATCGGAGTGCAAACTTGTTGAGGTTTCAACATTGGTACCATGTCACCGTAACGTAGTCAGCATTTTAACTAATGCGCTGAATGATAGTAGAGATATCATTTGGATTTTCAAAAATGTTTTTAAATAATACTGAGCGGAGACTGCAAAAACATTCTATTTTAAAGGTATTGCACCAGGTGCAATACCAGTGTTCTGGTATTGCACTGGAACGGTTCGGGAGTGTAGACGTGTACAACATTTCCGTCTGATTTACCCTCTCATTTAACTTTCGAGTTTGAAACTTTTTCATTGAAACCCTAATTTGATCACTGATCATACAACCTATGAATCCTGGCTAAAAGTAATTTATATAGATAAATTCATTAAAACTCATAAATTCACTTTTCAAATTGTGGTCAACAAGCTGTGTTTGAGAGCAATGTTGCCTTATTAGAGGGTTTTTAGAGGGTTTATGGTTTACATGGACTGTGGGCGCACCTCATTTTAACCGGAAAGAAATTGGAAGGGAATTTTCTCCCACCCTTCAAATTGACCCATTAGCATAGCAGGATTACCAAAGCAGGCCAATCAAGAACGAGAGAGGCGTCGAAGGTTAGGTGAGTCTAAATCACAAACCAAAAGGGGAGAAAACCGGCAGAATTCCGCTTTCTCTTAGAGGAGAAAGGGAGAGCGATGGCAAGGACAGGCGCAGGAATCTTGGAACATAAAGCAGGAAATCTGTTAGAATACCCTGAGAGAGTGTGTTTGTAGGGTGGCCCGAAGAGAGCTACCCCAGGAGCACACATGTAATGAGGTCAGGATGGCCAGGCTCATTAAAGCCCCATATGGCTGTTACTTGGGGAAAAGGGGATGTGAGAAATGATTTCATCAAATAAATAAGGAATGTTTTTTTTCTTTCTAAAAAAATTTTTCTTTCTAATTCCGTGTCAATTATTTGAAAGTAACTCCACTCCAGTTCAGTCCTGCGAGTATTCGTACTTTCTTTGCCGTGGCCAAGGTCTAGCTCTGGTCAGTCAAAATCAAAATTCATAAAAGTCATTTTAGGTATTATTTGATATAGTAAAATGTAAGGGGTTTGTTTATTGCCCAATCCATTGGGACCGAGGAAGGCCTCTCGGACAGCCGTCGCAGAAGAGGACGGCCCTCAAAGCATGCAGGGACCTGAAGCACCGGTACTGGATGAGAAAAAAATCTACAAAGCTGGCTAAAAAACAAACAAAAAGGGTGCAGAAGGAGAGAATATCATAAATACAACTAATTATGAGGTCATGTTCATTTGCACAAGTCCAGTGTTTATGTAGCCAGGGCCAGTCTGGAGTGTCAACTCGGACATTATCGTGACGCAGAAGCAAACAAGGGAGCAGATAGAGTTCAGAGCCTGCCCAAATGCCGCTGTGGGCGGCTTGTCGATAGGCAGCTATCAGTGTGAGCTCAGAACAGCCCAAAGACAAACACCTCAGTGTCCACGACGCCTGACTGGGTCAGTGCCACTTTCCAACTTTGTCAGTGTTTGGCTACTTCGGAAACAAAGAGCTTGAAAAAGCTTTGGGTGACTAGTACTCCTGACAGTGTCCAACACAGGCGAAAAGGTGGTCTGTTTGAGTGGCCTCGTTCGATTGACCTCAGTGAATGACATCCAAGTGTCTGAGTGTTCCAGGTTCAGGAACAAAAACACGTCACAATAATGGGCCGAAACCAGGCAGGCTAGAGCTTGTCAGAGTAGGTCATTCTTCATCTTCCTAACATAAAGAGGGCCAAATCAGTGCTTAAAACCCACATTCCTGGCCCTGTCAATAACCTTGGGTCTAATCGAGCCAAGGGGGGTGGCTATGTGAATTCATACCAAGACGATGATGTCGAAGTATCTGTTCTCTGTGTCTTTGCTTTCTCAGACGTGGTGTACCTAGCAGTATGGCTCTTCGCTTTTGTCTCGCATCCAACCATTTCTCTCTTTGCTTTCGTCACTGAGTTTCCATTCAGTTGACTAGATGTTCCAGTCTGATCTTCCACCGCAGAAATTACAGTGGCGGTGCAGTAACCATCTCTTGCAAGAGGCAAACCAAACGTGGGCCATCAGGGCCGTAATTATTATATCTATTGGGGGGAGATATCCCCTCCAGTGTTAAAATATGCTCAAAATGTCCCCCCAATCTATTAAGATAAAAACTATAAATAAAATAAAAATGTTGACTCCATGGCTACGTCTCTGACACACACACTCACCCGCACAGTCTATACTACTGTATACACACACACACACACACACACACACACACACACACACACACACACACACACACACACACACACACACACACACAAACGCACAGTCTACACTACTGTATACACACACACACCCACATTCCCAAATGTTAGCTTACACATTACAATTCACACATTTCCTTCACATGCAGAAGTTTGCAGCTGAGCTCCAGGAGGTTGAACAGAGACCCAGGAGGATAAGGGGAGTTGGGGTCTGCTATCTGTGGGGCCCAGAAGAGCTCCCTGGGCACAGTGCCAACCCACACCAGCTCCACAAATCACAGGCCTGGAGTACAGGACCCCACCCTACAAAGTCCGAGGTATCCACTGAGACAGACAGCCCCGCCACCAGGGGGCACTTCTGAGAGGCGAAGTATGAAAGTGATTAGGGAGGGGGAGATAGAGAGGCTGGGTGGAGAGCGGAAACTAAAGGTAAAAAAGATAAGGGAAGGGGTAGAAGGGGAGAAGGAAGGTGGAGGAATTGGGCAGAGGAAGCAAGAGTTATGTTCTCTTTGCTCATGCTTAATCGTTTACCAACGAAATCCTGAAATGCCAACACAATGAATTAAACTGGGAAGAATGGAAGTCCTTCTCCTTTTCCTCCACATTACATCATAAAATTCACGACACTTTAATCCACCTGACCAAGTATGCAGTGTGAGGGAGAGAGAGAGAGAGAGAGAGAGAGAGAGAGAGAGAGAGAGAGGGAAAGAGGGGTCTGTTTGCGTCAGGGAATGGAACGTCTGTAGTGTTTCCATGATTTAACTGTTTAAATCAGGGTTCCAGCCCTGTCGCAGTCCTCTGCAGTTCACCTGAGAGTCCCGCACTGCACACTACACACTGCAGTTTGCCTGAGAAAAAAAGCAATTACCCAAAAGCCATTGATCTCTCTTGTTGTTCCTGAACTCAGATCAGCAAAATTTCAACAGAATATTATTCAATTCTGCTATTAATAATATGTCGAACTACAGGGTGATTGTCTTCAAAGCATGGACTAAATTGTCAATATAATGTAAGCTCATTAAGACACAGACATAAATACTAAATACTGCACATGCATGCACACATGCCCACACACACACACACACACACACACATACACAACTTTTACTCAATCCAGTGTCTTCCGTGTCTGACTGACCCCACCATCCCACGCCATGTTGGACATTCCAAAGTCGTCGTTGCTTACTCAAGAGCATTGGCTATTGGCCGTCGGTCACAGGCTTTTTAAATAAGTTAATCCTGGAAGAGGCGAAAAGCCTATGCTTTGAATTCTTGCCTCCAGTTTTCATGTGGTGGGTCAGAGAGGCCTGTAAGCATGGAGACATACAAACCCAGCACAGCACAGCTGGTGACACCACAGAATGCCGTCGTCCAAACTGCATTCATGTTCCTGCCAAAACAAAAGCCACGTCCAAAACACAGCCATGTAATTAGGGCTTATTTTGGAAGCAGCAAACAGAGCAGAGAGCTGGGCCAAACTTGAATGCCCGGTCTGGACATTGCGGAGGGGAACGCGTGGCTTGAGGGGGCAGGCCAGGTCTACAGGGCTGCACCCTCATGTACGGAGAGCAAGGGCCTGCAAAAACAGTGACCGAAAAACATATCGGTAGCGTACAAATGCATCACTCTAACAAGTTTTGAAAGGAAAACAAAGCCCTTTAGAAAAAAAACAAAAACAAAACCAAACAGATCAGACCCAGATGAGCCGTTCCACATGAGCAGACCAGGGGTGGACAGTTCCTCATTTGTTATTTGAGCGAACATCTCGACAAAGGCCTGTCCCTGAGAGAGATGGAATGCAGTGGTCTCCTGCTCTGGGATACAGGCATACTGTTTGGGACCTTTCAGGCATCTGCAGTTTCTCCTCATTTATCCCCCTGACTGGGACAGATGTGAGCTATCGGTTCAGTCAAATAAATCAGTGTTGATAAAGTTACACAACAGAGTACAGGGACATCTGAGTTATTTACATCTGGTTTAGGTCTTTTTACAAGATAGAAGAGCTAAATGTATATATGGCTTTATATGTATGTGGCTCCCGATGTCATGGGGCATACTTTAAACTGTCGGTACCTGAAAATAAAACAGTCGCCTAATAACTAGTCAGTTGGCAGAATTCATTTTTCGAAATGGCGGATTGCTGTCCGTTGCTTAATAATGACGGATCCTTCCCCAAAGAGGTCGCGGCAGACGGATTTTGTTCCACCATTCGTTCCAACTTCCATTACTTTTGCAGAATTCATCTTGCTGGCCAAGTAATATATACGGTGTTGTCATCTGTAGCACTCTAATGAAAACTTACATCGTTACAGAGAGACAATGGGATAGAATGCTTAAATTTATTCAGCAACATTTGCTGGGCAGTTGGCTGGATTCAAAAGACAGCGATTTCTATTAAATTGACAGCAGCTGTTTCGTGATTAAACTTGGGAATACATTAGCCTTAACCTCTCGACCTCCAAGACTCCCTCTTGTAGTCAATGAGTGGTTTAAAAACTGTAGTTTAAATGAGTACAGAGTTGCATACTAACCAACATTGTACTATCTCAGGATCATCTCCAGCTGTGTCCTCAATTGCAACAAAAAAAAAAGAGGAACAAAGTTGTAGACAAGCTAATCCTCATCTTCACAATACCAAGGAACGCGCATCATGGTTGTGGTTGTGGTTTCTGAATCAAAATGTTTGGAATAATTGTAACAGTAATGCATTGTATCAGTCCTGTAGCATTCCGAAAAGGGCCTTGCAGTGTAGTGGTTGCATTGTCCGCTGCCTTTGGCGAAGAAACCCAGAGTGAAAACTGAGAATTTACAGTATTTATTTTACAGTATAATCCACTAATAATCATTTTAATTTTACAGGCATAATTATACGAATAGATGATTTTGCCCCTCACATTTGTTAATATTTGTGCATGTAGTAATTTCAATTTTGAATTCTTGCCCCCAGTTTTCATGTCAAATTTTCAAAAGCCACTACACTACAATTTCCTTTAAAACAATGCTACAGTATTGATGCAATACATGACTGGTACAATTATTCCAAACTTTCTGATTTCTCATGGGCTTTACCATATCAGGGGCATATCAGGGCACAAAGATGCCTATACAATACAGCTACAAATCAGACACTTTTATCCAAAGCGTCTTACACAGCTTTAAATAATTTTTAAATAATAAATTTATATTTAAATTTATATCCGCAATATTGACAATAACACATTTTAAGCATAAGTGCATATTATTTTGATAAATGTGCCATGGTTTTACATCTTGGCCCACATTCAGTTATAATCATTTGTCATTTCTCTGGAATTTGGCACTCTACCCATTCGTCAGGCTGGCTATTTACTGGAGCAATTCAGGGTGGTCACATGGTGTCAGTCGTTCATTAAAAGGACTTTGGTGTATAGCGAGGCAAGCACCAACACTTTCAATAATAGTACAAAAGCTCCCCCTCTTTTATACAACCATTTGAACAGAAAGTAAAGCCGTGTAGCTGAGCTCGTTGTGTACGAGTTCACTACATAAGCTGATGTCACACCCCAGAGTTGAAAATAGAGTTTGATTGGTTCCCTGAGTTGGGGCTGGAATATCCAGCTCAGCTTCCCAATTGTTCCTCTTATGTGACGGTTCCCAGTCAGTGTTCCGGAGTGCAGGCACTAGTATGATACAGCAGCACGACATAAGACACTGGCGTTCCCTCTTAGTCTTCCCGGGAGGAAAGAAGGGGAATGAGTGTACCAAGCCAAATAACGCAGGAAGGGCAAATTAACTGCCCAAGGCACCGCTTTGAAGAGGGCCGTATATGTGGTTGGTTGTGGTTTTCATTTACAGATGTCTTGAATGAACAGCCGAATGCGTTCTGATTTATTCTGCTGAGGTTACGCTATAATGATCTCCTTCGACATGAAACAGTGCTTTAGTGGCACACAGGAAAATGTCCCTGGTACTTACACTTGCAGCTATCCACAAAAAGATTGTAACCATCGTTGATGAATCATTTAGACAAATTTCTGTTGACGATGATGTAGGTGAAATATAATTCAGTATTCTTATAAATGTTCGTCGGGTGGGGGTCGCAGTCCTCATAATGTGAGAATTAGGCCTACACTTGATCAGAGTGTGTAGATTAGGAAATTGCAGTGAACGGTTTTGGGACTTGTGGTCATATGCTGTTTAGGTACTATAGGATTAAGCTCAAATTGCATGGTGTTTAGAAATGATAAAATAATTAAACTCAGAGTCAGAGTCAGAAGTCAGAGTCAGAATCAGAATCCAGATCTGTCCATTTAGTAGGCTAATAGCACAAATAATACAAAAGAGGTTTACCTAATTTCCAGAATGGACTTTTCTCAATTAGGATTCAATTATGATTCAGTGGAACAAATTCCATAATACCCACTCTGACTAAGGTGGAGACTGGGTTAAGTAACCTACCATAATGGAGAAGTTAAAGGCCTAAAGTTATTTTCCTAACTCTGACCTGTGCACCTCCTGTTGAATGTGCCAGTCTATAATGGTGGGGGGGGGGGGGGGAACTGACGTGTCAGTAACTTTTAACCGTGGTTCTGCACTGTGCTAGTAATCGCTCCACCGGTATATATATTGCGATGGTCTTTTTCGTGTAGTTTTCATCAGCATCAGTCATTTGAAAAGTCCTAAATTCGCTCAAATGCAGAATTCTTTCGTTTGCACTCTATGGAAAACAATATCGTGCAAGAAAAAAATTAAAAGAATCTGATCTTTTCTTTTGACCGTATTTATTTTGGAAGCAATTCTTCTGCTTAGCTTTTAGGGGTTTCTTTTTTCTGAGCAGCAACCAACAATAACAACTTCCCCATAAACAATGGAATCCGTTGATTTGGGGGTGGGTTGTGTGTTTTTGGGGACTTGGGTGGGGGAGGGGTTATTGGTTTTGGCTGCGTGGTTTTGGAAAGGGGCCTTCCCTGAATGTTTGGAACTTGTGGCGGTTTTGAGATATTATGTCGCTCCCTTGATTCAAAGGTCTAGAAGAGCACCTCTGGTCCTAACTCCCCACTCAACCACTAAACTCTGGAGTTCTGCTCATTTTTTCTTTTCAGAATACGACAACTTTAATTAAAAAATAACGGTTGAACATACAGTATATACCAGCCTACACCACATTACTAATAAGAAAGTAAAAAAACACTTTGTGTCAATACAAACCAATCACATCTCTCCGATAAGCAGTAAAAACTGCCTGACATCCAAACACCACTGTCCGCAATAATCTAAACTAACATGAAGGGGGTGGAGTCAAAAACAGGTGGACTGTGGGTCCTCAAACGGCCTTGGAAGTGTCATATTGTTTGTAATAGTTCCATAGCAGAAGTTTTGAGGCCTTCAAAGATGAGAAAAAAATATCCTTTAATGTATTATTAATTTAAAACAATACTAGTTAATCGTCACATTTAGCCGAACAATAACGAGGCACAGCTATTGAAATACAATTACCACAAAACCCGACTTTTTTCTCTTGTGAAAAAAACAATACTGTAAGACTGGTGTTTCTGTTTTTGGTCGCGTTTAGCAATACTGCCATCTTCCGGTAAGCAGTAGAAACTACCGGTATTATGAGAAGCTGGTGGAGGAATTTTGAGCAAATTTGGCTGGCTCTGAAAAACATGCTTTCGTGTAGTCTTAGACCTGAAAAAAGTGCAGGTGATGTTGGGATACTGTTGGGGTGACTACACAGGTCTAGACCTGTGTGATCGTGGTTGCCTAGTCCCAGAACATTTTCCCCAGAAGAAGCCAGAGACTGCGTGTGTCTGTTTAACATAGTGCAATGACTCAAGCTTGTTTGTCTGAAAGTCCCATTAGGAAGAGACATCCAGGTGAGTTCAAATCATTTGTATTGGATGAGTTAGAGTGATCAGTTTTGTCGTGAATGGAAAAAACTAAAAAAATAAAATTCAGGACCTGGGTCAATTAACCAACAGGAAGAGTTATAGCTTGTTCGGCTGTAGACAATATGCTGTTGCCCTTAGATACTGTTTTTTTTTTTTTTTTCAGGTCATGGTACCAACAGGGAAAAACCCATCTTCGTCACATTTTATTCCAATAGCTCCCTCTAACCTTTCCAAAAGCTACGAAATTAGTATTCACTTTCCCAGAATCAATTGACTCTCTTTCTTGCTAATGAGAAACTATCTATTCCTAACTGAATACAAAACATCCAACCTTGGCACTTTCTCCTTCCTACCAGCGCCTTTTCAGAATTTCAGAGAGACGACTGGTTCACGATCAGTTTGAAGTTAGGATTATGCCAAATTGTGATTAATAATTTTATTGGTTTTCACCAGGCTTTTATTGTGGCTGCAACACATTTATTTTCTAAGGAGGTTATAGATTTTACTTCATCGTGTATGACAAGCAGTTCACAGAAGGGAAGGAGAGCACATATGACTTGTTCTGTCACCCAAGTGGGGGCATTGTCATTATTGTCCATTAGCCATTAGAATGGCAGAATTCCTCAAAATAAATCACAAACAAGTCATTAGCAAATAAAATCCTTTATTTCTCTAGGGCAGTGGTCTGGTAGAACCAATGTCCATGTGGTTTCCAATTTGGTTAGACTAGTTAATTTGGGGTAATTATCGGTTGACTCGAGTGATTAAGTGCTTGGCTGGAATGAAAAACACCACAGATGGTTGGTCCCTAGGATCAGGGTTGAAGGTCTCTTGTTCGGGGGTCAACAACCCCTGTTCACGAGTGCCGTAGTGTCTGTGGGCTGTTCAGCTACCTCTCTAATGTCTTATACCTGGAACAAGCAAAGGACAAGCTAATCCAGTTCCAAATAGTTAGCACAGGGATGTCCAACACTGGTTTTGAGGGCCTCAATGTCTTCCTTTTTTTCCCCCACTCCCCTGCACCGTATGTAAAATATGAACTTAAATTCAACAGGAGCAGACAAACACTCAATTTTAGGCTCCACTTAAACGGCTAACCCCAAAGGATAAGTCTAAAAACAGTAATGTAATAATAATAATGATGATAATAATAATAATAACAGCTGGGGCCATGCCACCAAGAAACTAACCCATAGTTTAAATAAGTTTAATATTTATACACAAAAAATATATATAATTTCTTATAACATCAGATTCAAATTCCTGCAACTTCCGACTTCTGTTGCTCTTAGTGGGACACGTTCAACAGTTGTTTCCCCCACACAAGCCATTTCGTCCTCTTCACACCGATCAAATCTTCTCCACGGCTCAATGAGGAAGGTTCTCATTTTGGTTTAAAGGGATCGGACCATATCTTCACCCCTGCAGCAGTTCAGACAACAGAGCTGTTTTAATGCTGGAAGGAGACTGGCAACATACAAGAAACCTCAGACATTCGCATACAGATAATAGTATAATGAATAATAATAAAGAATCCAAGACTTTTTAATCTATGTTCGCCGTTATTTGTTTAGCGCCATACACTTACCCACAGGCTGGACATCCGCTTGGTTAATTCCAGCACGGTTCTCTCTCTGGACTAGCTCTGTTGACAACAAACGCATTATACTTAATGGTACAATTCCTCATAATATTTTCATCATAATAAACGGATCTGATTTTATATTTATTAATATGGAATAAACTTACATCCTAAATTAATATTGAATAAACGTACAATCGCTTAGATATATTTGGTGTCAACAAGAATGTGTATAATAAAGCCTAAATGACCAGAAGTGGGTAGTTAGCAAAATCACCTGGACATGACTGAGGTACAAGATTCATAATAAGAAAATAAGTCATCCCCGACAGCAAGGTGGTTGGAAAGAAAGTTTTAAGAGCTATCCCACCTGTACTGTGAGGTAAAACTGACAAGAGAATAAATATACACACACGCAAAAAAACAATAGCATGTTACTCATATATTATGTCAATGCAATTGAGTACATTTGTCACAATAACGTTGCGCTTACTGTAGTCATCTGGATGTGTGAGAGGATGAAAAAATATGGGATAAAAAGCAGCTGCAACTGCCGTTACAAAACCACCAAATATTAACGTTATTCTCCTGTTCCTGGACATAGTCGCAACGCCAGTCTTCTCTAAGGACAGAACAACTAAAAACTACTACATCCAGGCCAAAGGTCTTCTTTTTCTTCTTCTCGACTTAATGGCAGGCTCTTTACCACATCTTGGGCGCATTGCTGCCACCCACTGGAGGGAAGTCGGAGGGACTTTATTTAAAACCATATCAACGGCTTCAAAAACGTACCCCTGTGTAAACCAGTGTATCCATCGGTCGTTCTGCAGGCAGGAAACTAGGCGGCCACTTTGTGTAACGCGTGGTTGTTCGCTTCTGGTTTAGACTAAAAAAGCGTTTCCCCAATTTAATTCAATGGCAAGGTCGGCGTGACTCAGTGACTCTCCTGTTCTAAAATTACTTTAAAACAAACCAATTCAGACTTTGTCCATCCTGGCCAATTCATCCCGAAGGTGTTAGATGGGATTGAGGTCAGGACTTTGTGCAGAACAGTCAATTTCTTCCACAACAGTCTCAACAAACCATTTCTGTATGGACCTTGCTTTGTGACTGTAGGGGAAATATACCCCTTGAGACCCCACAAACCCACATATGAGCGTTTATGGGCCCCGGACCTTGTCTATTCCCAGGATAGAACGACTTCAACAACCTGGGTGTGAATTCAAGCTCTTCGCGTTTATTGCATTTGCAAATGGGGAAGGGAGTCTTACTCACTACTTATTCAATCACCCATCACTCTTACTCGCCTATCTCCCTCCTTACCAGTTAAGCAACTTCTCATGGTCAGATCCCAGGCCACTTCATCCCATTTTTGGAAGTACGCCCAGCTCCTCCAGTTTTGTTTTCTTCCACTCCTTACACAGATGCACATCAATCTCACACATTGTAAGGTCACATAGTTTTCCCACTTTTTCCCACCACACAGAATAAAGATTTCATTACTTAACTCTTCTACTGATTAAAATTTATTTTACAACACACACACATACAATCTCAGTTCTTGAAATGAAAATACTTAACACATTAAAACATTTTCTCCCTCATGACACGAAGTTGGCAGCACATAATCGTCTACCATGGAAAACATCATAAAAAAAACAGAACCTTATTTTTCCTCCACCAAACTTTACAGTCGGCTCCTGGCATTCGCCAAATCCAGATTCGTCGGTCAGACTGCCAGGCGGTGAATTGTGATTCATCACTCCAGAGAACGCATTTCCACTGCTCCAGGCCTACCACTTTGAGGTTGAGCTGTTGTTACGCTTAGACTTTTCCACTTCCACAAAGTAACAGCACTTCACAGTCATACTTTCCCGGGGCAGATATTTGACATACTGGCTTGATGGAAAGGTGGAATCCTATGATGGTGAATTGAAAGTCATTGAGTTCTTCAGTACAGGCTATTCTACTGCCAATGTTTGAAACGTCTTTTTCTCCACAACCCGCGTAATGGGCAGATTAGCTTTGCAAAAGAAGAGGCTTAGAACAGAATCAGAATAAAGTACAATGGATGGCGTCAATAATAACGTCACAACAAAAAATTGCTCAGCCAAGACTTCACAAAACAGTATTTTCTCAAAATTGTTTTAATTTTAATTAATTGTTTTAATTTTAAATTTTAAAAATTCTTTAAAATAAATAAAAGAAATAAAATGTATAACAACAATAACAATAATAACAATGTTTGATAACAATATGAAATAAAATGTATAACAACAATAACAATAATAACAATGTTTGATAACAACGTGGTATTAAATGTATAACAGTGATAATAATAGCAGTGTGTGATAACAATGTAAAATTATATGTATAACAGCAATAACAATAAGGACGTGGAATTAAATGTATAACAGCGGTAACACTAATTACAATAATAATTAATAAAGTGTGATGAGGGTTTAGTGAGGTCTGGTAAACAGATTGGGCCATAAAGGAGAGGAAATGTTTGGTATAAGGAAGAGTTCTTTCATATGGAATCACAGGCAACATCTGGTTAAAATTTAAGGCCATTCTAAATAAAACCTTGTGATCAAAAAATATCATAAACATGAGAGCTATAAATGACAAACCAGAAAGTATGTATTTCTATTTAAATTACCTTTATTTGTTATTTCACAATAATAAACAAAAAACAATGATACACTGTTATTGAGAACATTCTCATTCTCAGCTGTTTTATACTCATTTGTTTAAGCTGGTTTACAAGTGTGAACTGAAACAATGACCAGTGGCATTCTGAGACTGCAGTAGGCTGTTGCTACAGTCTTTGCTCAAGGTTGATCACCTGACATATTTTCTTTCTAGTTTTGCACCTCATCCATATCCTTTTCATCACATCAACCAATCACCTCCTCTTCATCCTCATCCTAACACATGTACTTTCTTTCCTCCGTATCGCTCATCTCCCCCTGAGCTATTGCAGTAAACTGTGCAACCATGTCAAACAGCTGCTGAAAAGGCTCCTTCGCTCTCTCAGTTTGGTCCTCTCTGGAGCTTTGCTGTGATTCTTCCATTGCTACAGTGGCCTGAGCTCCTAAGTCTCTCACTGACTTCAGTTCTTTTTTCAGTTTCTCCAGCATCCTCTCCTTCTTCTCAACATTCTCTTTCAGCGTCTTTATCTCTCCTTCTTTCTCCTGGCAGATTCCTTCAATCTCTCTCTCCATCTCCTCAAGCCTCTCTTTCATTCTCTTCATCTCTCTCTCTCCTTCTCCTCACCATTCTCCACCAGTCAATTTATTTCCCTTTCCTTCTCCAGACAGGTTTTTCTCATGCCATTGATTTCACTATCCTTCTCTTCCTTCAGTATCTCCAGCTCTCTCTCCTTTTCCTCACCACTCTCTATGAGCCGACTTATTTCTCCATCCTTCTCAAGACTTGCTTCTTTTATTCCCTGCATCTCTCTGGCTTTCTCCTTACCACTCTCTTTTAGTCTCTTTACCTCTCTCTCCTTCTCCTGACATATTTCTCTCATTCCCCCTATCTCTAACTCCAGCCTGGATCTGTCCTCTTCCCCCTTTCTAAGGACTGTTATGTGCTCCTGTTCTAACTCAACAGTCTTCTTTAGAGCTTTTCTGTGTCTCTCTGCATCCTCTCTGGCCGTTTCCACGTAATTCTGATGGAGCGTTCTTATCTCCTCCACATGTCTGTCTTCCATAACTTTCTTCTCTCTGTTCAACCTCTCTTTCTGCTCCTCTAACTCTTTCTTCAGCCGTTCTATTTCTTCTTGTGCTTCCTACAGCGCTCTCAATTTCTCCTCTTTCCTCTCATTTCTAATCTGCCCCTCAAGTTCTGCTACCCTCTTCTCCAACCGTTCAATTTTTATTTTTATTTCATCAATCCGTTTCATGAACGAGTTGCAGACATTATGTAATTCTTTCTGATGCTTCATCATCAATTTCTCCTCTTCACCTCCTTTCTCCTTTTCTCTCTCCTGCAGTAGCTGCTGTTGTAAAGTTCTAATGTTTGACTCTACCACCCTTTACTTCTTGCTGCAGTAATATCTGCTGTTGTCTCCTGCCACCATCTGCTCTACCTTCTCCAGCAGCTGTCTGACCTGAGTGCCTTTGACTAAGCCACTGTTGTTGAGAACGTGATACCTGTGTCCACATTTCTCCACAAGGCACTGGAGAACTTCACTCCCATACTGAATGAATTCCTCAATGCTCATGTTTTTCAGCTCATCTCCATGAGTGAAAAGGACCATAGTGTGTTCCAAAGAAGCTTCCCCAAATATCTCTCTGATTTTTTCAAGTTCTCCCCTCTCTTTCCCTGCTGAACGGCCCAGGGGAATTACCATGAGGAAAGTGTGGGGTCCAGGTGAGGACAGGTTGAAACACATCCCCAAATCCTATTCCCGGTGTTCCTGAGAGAATCCTGGACAAAACCAGTCTGGAGTGTCCACCAAAGCCACCCGTTTCCCAGCAACCTCCCCTCTTTTCTTGTCACTCTCCCGGGTTACTGCAGATGTGCTGGCAGAGAAGACAAACTCCTCTCGGCCCAGGATGGTGTTTCCTGCTGCACTCTTCCCAGCCCCAGTCCTCCCCAGCAACACCAGCCTCAGCTCAGCAGCACTGGGAGAAACAAGGGTCTCTCCAATCACTGTAACCCAACAAAAAGCACCTTCTGAGTCACTAATAAAGTAAATAAAACATCTGATAGTGGAGATGCTGTTCATAGAAATCTCTTGGTGAGATTTTTTCATTGATCTCTCTTTAATGCCCATGAGGTCTTCAATCAACAGAAGTTCATATCACTCCTCTCCCGATCAGATTCCCTCACTATAATCGTGCTGTACCAGTGTTCACTCACTATGATAGTGCTGCACCAGTGTCTACTCACTGTAATAGTGCTAAACCAGTGTTCACTCACTATAATAGTGCTGTACCAGTGTTCATTTATGCCATGTGGCACCAGACATGGCTTTCCACCCTGTCCTTTATTTACACTCTTTTGCCAAATTCAAAATGGCAAAGACACATTTTTACAATATCTCTAAATTCGTAATTTTGTAAGAAAACATAATACTTCAGCGTTTCTCAACCCGCAACCTGATTGATGGATTTGCATTCATAAGCATCAATTCAGGCGGTATTACTCTTTCTGTCATTGCCCATCGTTATTATATATAACCCATGAGTAGTCAGAACAAGCGTGAAATTAAAACTTTCCACTGAATTCAACAGAATTGTAAGACAGCACTTTGCCAACTTATAAAGACATGGAAGGCTCAACCGCTTTTATTGCCATTTCCAATTCTCTGAATAACCGCTGATACCAAATCAAAACCCGCAAATTGTACCCACTAAAAGGTAGGAGACTCCCAGGACATGACGCAATAAAGGCAATAAATCTTTCATTGGATTCAATTTAGGGTTCTAAATTATTTTAAAAAGTTAATGATTCACATGTTAATTTGCGTACTTGACCAATTAATTTGTCACCTACGTTCATCCTCCATGCTTCTGGTTTTCCTGAGAGGAAAATCTGACTCTTCACTTACTGCAAAGACAACAATAACAGACATCAGCAATAGCGGGCAATTAACACACATTGAATAAATCTGAAAGTGGATGAAAAGTCACAGTGGTTGTCGACAGAGTTCTGTCCTGGATAGCCAGACAAATCAAAGTATAACTGCTACATCAAGGTTCACATTAACACTATAAGTGCTGCGTCAATTTTTACACTCACAACCCGGAGGAAGATCCATGCTGTAACGTCTCCTGATTGGTGGCATTTCTTCCTCTGGTTTCTGCTTCTCCTCCTCCTCACCCCCTTCACCTGGACACATCAGTGTCTTCTCCTCCATTAGTGCTTGAGTCCTTGTCTCTTCCTCTTGTCCCCCTTGCCTTGTGCTTGTAGTGAAGAACACCTGATGGACCGTTTCACTGTGTAAGAATTGCTCTGTTTTTCCTGCCACCATCCTCTCTATTTGCTCCAGGAGACCTTTGACGTGACATTCATCCTGACGCTTGTTGTTAAACACATGGTATCTATTCCCGCACTTCTCCAGAAGCCGCCGATAGGCCTCTCCTTTGTTGGCAATGCGTTGATGGATGGTTCTTTGCTCTCCCCCTACATCACTGTGGGTGAAGAGCACAATGGTGTGTCCACACCTTGTCACTCAGGAGCCCCAGAAGCTCCTTTAATGACCCTGTCTCAACGTCCTTGTCCACACGCATTACCAAGAGGAGAGCGTGCGGCCCTGGGGGACACAGCTCCCCGCCACGCACAATCTCCAGTTTGAAAAACGTCAAAGAGGCGTTCCTGTTCCACGCTTGTGTGTCCACCACAGTGACCCTCTTGTCTCCCACACGACCCTCTTTCTTCACACATTGCACTGTCCCTGACCTAGTGTCAAAAATTGATTGTCCTAGGATGGCGTTGCCTGCTGACGTCTTCCCGCTGTCGGCCCATCCCAGCAGCAAAATCCTCAGCTCTGAGAGCTGGGGCCGTTTATTAGTAGTCATGTTCTCTCCCCTCTATATCCTCTTCCTGGTCTCCCACTCCTTTATTTATCAAAGAGAAAAAAGCTTTATGAGAGAGCCAAAACCAATCGCTAGGTCTCGGTAAAATATGCAATGGCAAATGCATTCATCAATCAATGAATCGCTTTACTATAGTGAAAATTGTCAGAAAGTACTGATCAAATTCTATTTTCCAGAGAGAATAAAAAAACCAGAGCCTTCCGCAAAAAAACAAAACAGGAAAATGATTCCCTGACGTCCTTCAAGAAAACTATAGGAAGCCCAGTAGTTGTCATTGGGGCAAGGTAGCTCAGTTTCTTATTGCATTTTAACCCCTAAACTACAGAACTTTTGTACGTCACTCTGGATAAGAGCATCTGCTAAATGCCTAAAATGTAGAATGTAAATGTAACGTATAAAACCAAGATTTTTTTTGGAATGATAGGGATAGAGGGATAAAAGAACCCAAAGGAACATAATACAATTGCGATAAAAGTAAGCGTATTTACTGCTCGTTATGCTAGTAATCATAACATCTCACACCTGTGACCCCTCCCAACATCCCTTGTGGTGCTGTTGCTCTTGTTACATACAAACTATAGGGTATTTTCTAGACAGTAGAACTAATATTATGTGTGATTTACTCTGATAAAGAGCTGAGTATCTAAATAATATGACTTAATGTTACAGTGCAGCAGGTGCTTGCAAACAGAATTGTGGCTTTCTGAACAGGAAATGAGTGAAGAATTTTTTTTTGGAGGAGCAGCTTTAGCACGGTGTAGCTCTCAGAGGCCTTGCCACTTATTGTATATCACACTGTTTGTCATATGTTAAACTTCAAACGAATGCTCGGTGTTTCAACATTAATATTTATTTGCCTACCTGTCAGTACCGGTTTTCTCCACACAAAGTTTGCTTTATGTAAGTCTTAGATAGAACCATTAATTTGGATTGTATCGCCTGGAGTGATGCTGATTTAATTTATTTACTGATTTACCATCAGTATTACTATCAACCTTGAAATCGACACATCAGCCTAAAACTAAAGGGAGATAAATGATACTCCAGTGAAATAGAGACACTGGATAAAACACTTAAAGTATGTTCCATTTGATGCATGAATTATTGAATCGGGTTCCATGTGGATAATTTTCAATGCAGCTACAGTTCTCAAAGGTTTTATGAGACTACATGCTCAGCATATGCAAAAAGCAATCAAACACCTTCACTCTTCTTTTTTACCTCTCTAATAAACAGTCAAGGGTAGGACATTGGGTGAGACCTAGATAAATGAGTGACACTAAAAGTGTCACCGACGTTTTCAGTTAAGTTTTATGTTTGTTGTAATTTTAGTTTTTACCCACTAGATGTCCCCCGCACTCATTGTTCCCTTTATCAGTCATGTGTTGTCACTCGTTGCCAGATTGTCTTGTGTATTTTGCCAAGCCTCGCAAGCGGTAGTTCTTGTTCGCCAATATTAATGAAATCTAGTCTTGGTCTTGGTCTTGGTCTTGGTCTTTTCATAGTATTTTGTTTGTAGTTTTGTTTGTTTGTTCTACTCGTCTTTTGTATCCCACTTTGTTTTGATAGCTAAGTAAACCAGAGTTTTCCACATCCCTTTGTTTCATTGTCTCTGTGTCTGCACCTGGGTCCAAACCTACCTGTGTCCGTGATAAAAAGAACAAAAATCTTAACAATTTGCAAATATGTGTCATAAAGCTGTAGCTGTTCCTTCCTCCTTCCTTGTTGATTGCAATGTGGTTCTCCCTTTCTGCAACGCCACCATCTCCCTTTTCTCATATTTCTTTCTCTGGTTCTCTACCTCTCCCACCCTTATTTTATAATCTTCTCCCATTCCCCTGGTCTTTCCCTCTGTTAATTTTTTCCTCTGTTCTGTCTCTGCAGGTGTTGTGCAGCGCTGCTCTGATGCTGAGGCTGACTCTGCTGGTAAGGCACTTGAATGCCTGAGCTGCATCGCATTTCTTCCACTCTCACTGAATTCCACTTGTGACTGTGGGCCCAGTTCCTCTGTAGAGCCCCCCCTACCAATGTAGTGACAGCCACCATTTTCCTCCAACATTTTCTCCACCTTCTCCAGCAGCTCTGTGACCTGGGTAGCATTACCCCTACCTCCCAGGACATGGTATCTGTTACCGCAGTGCTGGAAAAGCCTTTGGAGGTCATTCGATTTAACGATGTGCTGCTCCACTCTCCCTCCGAGGGTTTCATCCCAAGTATGTGGATGTGCCTCCAGACCTGTTCCCATATATATATATATATATATATATATATATATATATATATCAGTGGCGGCTGATGACTCCAAAAACTGGGAAGGACAGCTGGAAAACCAGTTCACTGCATCATGTTATTTTACACTAGTTGGCTACTTATCTCTTCTTTCTTACGTTCAATTTATGTTATGTTCTTATGTCCAGATGTAGCAATAATCCAACTAGCAACCTAATGCAAACTTACTAAACAACTATTACTATAAGGTAATGCACCCAAAGTTTATCTCCATCTTCCATAAGGAATAAATATCATAGTGCAACACAAAGGATGAATATAGAAAAGGGACCAGGTGAACGACAAAGGACGAACTGTTGAGCAGCTGAAATCCTACATCAAGCAACAGTGGGAAAACATTTCACTTTTAAAACAATTGGTCTCCTCAGTTCCCAAACAGAGTGTTGTTAAAAGAAGAGGTGATGCATCACAGTGGTAAACTGTCTTTGTTCTATTTTCAATTAAATATAGGGGTTATATGATTTGCACATCATTGAATTCTGTTTTTATTTGCATTTTACGCAGCGTTCAAACTTCTTTGAAAACGAGGTCGTATGTATATTTATATATATACACACACACAGCTAGGTGAAACAGATCAGTAAACCCTGCCGACATAATTCTGCCAAAACGCTGAAAAATGGGTTCCCTATGGTGCACAATAGTGACCTATTGAGGATCTTCAGAATGCAACTGACATCATGTGTGAATAATAACCATCAGGAATCAACATTATATTTAAAATGCTTTTTAGAATAAAATGGCAACAACCCTTCCACAAAAAGTGTTTTGTGATTTATAAGGCATCTGAAAACTATTTTCAATGCCTCCTCGCGCATTCCGCTATTATTGACAAAAAGATACCTGTGATAAAACGATGAACATCACTTCAAATAGGAATAACATGTCTCATTTAGAGGCATTGATAGCATTTTTAACATTTCCTATCAAGGTAAGCATTCATTTTGAGTTTCTGATATGAGACCTTCATTTCACTTTCATTTTTACCAGCAGCAAAACATATTTTGCATTCACCTTTCCTTTGATGGATAAAGCTATTCGCATTGTGCTCCATGCAGAAATTTCTGTCTGAGAGATTTAAACTTTCATGAGTTACTTAGTTATACAGATATGGTTTATATTTGAATAAAACATAACAAATCACACAAGTTGCAACAGTCTATTTAAGTGAAAGTAAAACCACAATTAAAAAGTGTTTTCACCTGAAATATCCCAGAATGTGCCCCACATCACCCTGTACCCAACTTACCCCAGTCCAAGCTGAGAGATAGAGTGGCCCTGCTGGTCTCCTCTTATGGAGTCAAATCTGTGGCCCTCTTAATTTGAGGGGAGGGGCACCGATGTATGATCTGGTCCCAATGTCCCTCTCACCATGTAACTGTCACTGATCCTAGAGCAGGTGATCTGGTCCCAATGTCCCTCTCAC
>JAOYSI010015596.1:0-38027 GCA_025775065.1 Hiodon alosoides | reverse complement strand
ATTTATATGTTAATATTGTTAATTGTATAATAGACTATTGAGAGGGCTAAGTAAAATTAAAAAGGCACCGCATAAACTTTTAGCTATAGTGAAATATTTAATATTTTAAATTTATAAAACTGAAAAGAACACCCGGCTATCAGATCTACGACCTGTTGGGCTCTGAAACTTGCACTTATGGCTTCAGAAAAGAGAGAACTGGGGGTACTGTCAGCTGCAGCACCTTTATAGCCTCGGGCTGTCTTCCCCATCTGTAAACAATGGTTTCAAGAAATGTTTATTTTGTCTGAAATATTGTTTATTTTGTCTGAAATTTTTCGTTTTTACGGTCAAATTGAGACCCAGCGACAACTAAAGCTAAAATAATTTTAAATATTTCCATTCGTGGCTTAGACTGCCGACTAGTGGCTAGTATTGATTTTACAGTTTAATCTTAATTCCATACCTATGTCACCACAAAATTAGTCTTTGATTGAGGCCGAAATCATGTGTAGCACATAACTTTCAATACATATTTGGAGTTTTTAATGTTATGTAGGAGTGTTATTTATATTGACATAAAGTTAAACAAAATTATAAAAATGTGTATAGTTATATATATTATGTGATAAGTATCTTTAACTTAGACTTTGAAGTCTAGTAAGAGATAAATAAAAACGAATATAAAAACGAATATGCCCGAAATATTTTTACCAATTTTACACATGACCTTGGATAACATGTTACTTAACCTGTTGACGACTAGGATAGAATGTCCATATTTTGGAAGAATATGACCAATTTTGTTTCAAGTAAAACCTCAGATATTAAAAAACAATACATATTTAAAAAGGGCTTCAGTAGCTCTTTACAGTGATAGTAGTTATGTTATTGTGCCATGTATTATACATTTAAGTAAACTGCTCTGCCAACATTTATTTTTGAAAAATATGGAATAAATAATATTTTGATAAACTGATATATATATTTTGATATAATTTTTTTTATCTGCATATGAAAGATACATACATTTATGAGGATAAAAAAAAAATACAGATTTCATATACAGTTTTTTTTTTTTCAGCTACAGGGTTTTGTTCGAACCATGGACTGTATACCCAAATTCCCAAAAACGTCACTACTTTCAGTACTGTGTGCTATTTTATGGAACTACTTCGGCCAAATATCATGTAAAACCTTATTTTCATGGAGATGTATGAAAAGAAACAAGGAATTCAAATTTTTTTTAAAGTAGTTTATTTAAATAAGAAATCAATTTTTATAACTTATATACACACACAAATCAGCAAGGGGAGCATTTGACCTAAACCATGCAACCTTGACAAACAAATTAAACATCAATGAACATAACCAGAACTGGACCTGCAAAAGAAATCAAAAACATCATTAAAAAAACATCAGTCTGAACTATGTACATGTGGATACTGACCACATGTTTGTGGTGATGAATGATCCGTCGTGTTTCGGCGATGTGAGCTGGACCGTTTGGATGTAAAGGGGTGGTCTGGAACTGCGGCTTTCATACTATAAAAGAATGAAAAGGCAGTTAGGAATACATAAAAAGCCATGTTGAAAATGTAAAATTTTAAATGTAGTAATGAATGTAAAAGGATGAATTCCCTTACATGACAGTGGAAGTGCTGGGCTGGAGCTCATCTGCAGCACCCTCTTCCATCATCAGTTCCTCATCCAGCTGGTCCTCCTCCAGTGGATTCATACCCTCGTGGTCCTCAAGGAAAAGGGTCTGGACATCCTGAAGATCTAGTTGCCTTCAAGTGGTCCCCAGCTGTGCCATGAGTTCCTTTTAATTTTTTTAATTTCGTGGCATCTTTCAGTTCTGCAAACCCAACACGCAAAACACAAGAATACATTTTTAAATATTTATATACTTAATATTTACTTTATTTATACAATTCAATCATGTAAAGTGAGTAAAAAGAAGTAAACCATCGAATCGTGAAGTACTATTTTCATACAAGAGTTGCAAAATTCAAAAGAAGCAAAAGATCGGATCGGTATCATGGAGAAAGTAAAAGTTGCATCGGTGAAAACGAACGATAAAACAGCGAAAACATGATATTTGTGTAACAACTAGGCAATATACAAGACCAAGTTAAAATACAATGAATATGGAAATATTCCAAGAAAACTAATTAGAAAAATGAAAAGATATAATACCGTCGAAAACAGAAAGGTAGCGTCAACAGCACAAGTCTCTCTCCTCTTGCTTCAATAAATGAAATACTGTTCAAGTTGTTATTTTAGCTGTTGAATTATAATGTGCACTAAGTAATAATTTCCGACGTCTTCTCCTGCGACTTCTTCCTTTGAGATGATTGTTATATGGAGCCTCAGCAATTTCAAGAAATGCCATTAGTGGGCGTCACTTTATTTTCGTGTATCATCCAAAATTACACGAAAGGACACTAGATATTTTGGCCTAGTTATCTACCCTTATTCATTGGCAAGCCCCAGAAACACAAATTTATTTCCTCCAGGGCTTAGTTTTGATGTGGAACATAGACGAAACCGAGGCGAATTTCGGTACTTAAGTACCGGAATTTGAGTAGGCGCGAATAATAACGAAAAGTCTATTATAGACAAATAAGCAGCACTGATAGACTTCCACAAGATGGCATCCAAAGTCTTTCATTGGCAATGTAAGCCTAGCTTGATTTTCTGAGGATACTGGTATCTCTCATGCTGCAGCTGAGAGACTAAAGGTATATTTAAAACCGTTTTAAGGAAATATGACACGGGGAAGAAAAACAGAGCACCAAAATATCTACAAAGTATTAACTTATTTTAATGATATATATCGCCAAATGTGATGAGGCTAGACAATGTTTCCTAATCTATAAAAATTCAGTTTAAGTAAAAAAAAGAAAGACATCCTTCCAATGAACAAAATAAAAACAAAATAAATAAAAGAACCCATGCCTTCATCTGTAACCAAATTTCCCTCTTCGATGTTCTTGAGTACTTACTTATTAAATTAAATATTGCAACAACAAAAAAACAAAAAAAAACGGGCACAGAAGATTAACAAAAAAACTGAATTACGGTTGGCATATAACAGAGACGAAACTTAAACCTAACCTGGGTTAGCAGTGAGCCTTTTAAATAAGATTAAGAAAAAAATTAAGAATGTTACATGTGTAGGTTATATATGCTCTGGTATAGGTTAAAACCGACAAGGTCTCACTGACACCACTGTTAAATTGTTTCCTGCCACATTTGTTGTCAGGAGGCATGATGTCTGTTACACCAACAAACCCAGCAATCCAACACAAGGAAAGCAAGGAAAGCCAACCCATTTTTCTCTGTTACAGAAGACCAGCGTCTCCCTGTCCTTCGGCCGTCTTTATCTGAAGAAACACTTAACAGGCTTCTGAAGCGGGTGCCTCATGCGTTGCCTTTAACCCTGCAGACTTGTAACCGCCCCGTCTCCATGACAACCGTGAGACCTGCTACCATGGGGAATTTGGAATAAGGCATGTCTAGCTTTATTTCTGACAAAGCAGGCGAGAAAACCCAAGGGCCCAGCACCCAACAGTGTGAAAACGCTGATAAATACTTGTGTGACCATGCCCCGATGCCAGCCATACACCGCAGACTGACCTTGCGGTTAGCGTCCATGCTTGTGTAACTGCAGGCTGTGTGTCCTGGTCTCCAAATGTGCTTATGTAGCATTACAGTGTGGCTAAGTCAGAAAGGCTGACTATATCAATTAGATAATGTGTAAACCCTCCCCACCGTCTGTACTGTAAGAGATGATTTCCAAAGAGCTACAAGTCTACAACACTAAAACATAACAATAATCACACAAAAGTCCCTAATAGTAATAATAATAATAATAATAATAATAATAAATAATAATTAGTTAAAATGCTGCACACTTTGACTGCCAGTTTATTGTGATTGGATAGTAACACAGGTCTAATATTCATACTTACAGTCATTTCTACCAAAGGAAAACAGTTTGACGGAAATATAAACAGATGAGCTATAAAGTGACCATTTTTAATTGACTTTAGATTCTTTTCCAGTCCAGACAATTTAGAAATGTTCAGACAATTTCGAAAAAAATAAAAAAAAAGAAACAAAATAATAGGAAGGTAACAGATCTCATATTTTTTTTATTGAGGAGAGTCATGTCATTTCTTTAGAAAATAAACAGACGACAATATATCAAATAACCAAATAGTTCACATAATTCACAGAGTTAAAGTAAATGTACATTTATACAGAGTGCAGGACCAGTTTGTTTGTCACAGTGGTCTGGGCTGGCAGTGACTTAAGTGGTCAGTCGGTGAGGAATATTCATGACCCTGTATGTTTAATGCTGTTAGGGCATTGGGGTGTACCGTAGGGCGAGACTCAGAGAAGAAGCACAGAGGGTAGTTAACCATAGAAAAAGTGCTGCATCGTCAGATTGACGGGGGAGGTGACACCACATGACTTGTATAAGGAGCTATACAGAACCTCATTGCGAGCCATCATATTGAGAGAGTAGTGTAACAGAGCTAATGATCTAGACACTGGATTAGATCTCAATGGTGTACTCAAGGAGTATAATTATAGGAGATCATATTACTAAAGGTGCCTGTTGCAGTTGTCTTTCACATAGCACAAATGGCACTCTGTTAGTACATATGGGTATAGACCCATATATGGGTAAACTTTTCAGCTATTAGAATTACAAAAAAACTAAATTAAGAATGACTTCCGCTTATTTCGGTACTGTCTCTGATTTTACATTTATAAAGATGGCTTATTAAATAATAAGACCATTCCTTCTTAGCAGTGATATTTTCTAATCTACCATTAAGTCGTAGTATAAAAACATACCAATTGATATATAAATTCACAGAAACCAGTAGAGTTTATTCAAGTATTTTTGCACTGACTCCGACACGTTTTATTGGATAAAACACAATTTTAAAATAAACAAAATCGGTCAAAGTACTTTTCTTAGCCGCTGGGCTGAATTTACAAAGTAAAATAAATCTCAGATGCGTTCTGTTGAACCATATGCAGCATGTTTAGGAAATTACTTACACCCCAATAATTTGTCAAATGCTGAACAGGGATTGTCAACTGCCATTCTCCACCCCCTGTAAAGGTTTTTAATAAATTAGGTGTTTGACATTGTAAACCCACATTGCAGTAATAACTGTCCAGGGATCGAGTAAACAAAGGAAGAAGAGGCATGACTGTCAGCCAAAGCATAGAGTCAAGTCATTCCCATGTCTAATTCTAAATGGGAATCTGAACATTAAAACACTGTAGATAGGCAGGTAGATAATAAACAGGAGAGGTGTACCAACTACCCAAGTGATTCAGCGAGTCTGGGTGTCAGCCAATAAGGATGGCCATAAGTAGATGACTGATTTATTGAAAAAGATGTAATGCCCGTCAATCCTCAATTTACCAGAACCACAGATGTCTGGTCCTATTTACGGGACACAACAAAATCAACGTAGAAATGGATACAGAGATGCTGCTGCGCATGCTTTTTTTTTTTTTTTTTTTTTTTTTTACAATAGACAAACATTCAATACTTGGTTTAATAACACATGTGCTTGTAAAGGGAAGAACCCGATTGGTTTTGAGTTTATTGTTTAATACAAAAAAAAGAAAGAAAAAGTGATTTTAAAAACTCTTCTTTTACTTTTCATCTTTTACTATTAAATGCTCTGAAACAAGCATTTCTAATCTTGCTGCAACTATAAAGCACTATATAGTCTGTTTTATCAATGATCTGCTATGAGAGATTGTATACATTTTTCCAACACTATATACTTCAGAAGTTAGGGTTTCCTATGTTGTAAGAATAGCAAAAATCTCAAAACTTAAAGCTCAATTGCATGGAGATGAAAAAAGAATCCATATCCCAATGCCACATCTCCAACAACTGGAAAAATCCATAAATAGAACTGAAGTTCTAGAATTTAGCAGCTTAGAAATGTAAATCACAGGCAAATAACTGTTTGAATATCAATTTTTGTATCAATATATTGAGGAACACTTTCTCTGAAAGGTTTAGCTCATGCATGCTCATTGAATGCATTATTTTAATTTATTCTGGGACTGCAAGTGACCTTCTACATTTTCATTTGTTTCATTTCATTCCAGAATAATCCGTCACATTGGCCTGAGCTGATGAATACATTAGTTATAGACAGACATAGCTTAAAAAGTGTTGCTTAATTAATCTAGTGACTTCAAACTTTTTGCTAAAACACTCGAAAAGCAAATTTAAGAATCTGACCCATGTAAGTGACATGCATCATAAAGTCATCAAAACAGTTGCATCAAAACAGTGGGGTTCTTTTGGAGTAGGCTATAAAATATTTTAATGTTATTGGTTTTGTTTTCACTCTAGATGCCATGGATCTAGGTTCCTCTAGGTTCTATCACATCACTGGATTAGGTACTTGAATTAACAATTAATGCAGTGTTTTAAGATGCTGAGGAAGTGGTATGAGCAAAACATTCAACTTTCTCTGATAATAGGGAATACGATACGTCAAGATACTGGTTCATTTTGCAATTGGAAGAACTGAAAATTTGGTTGGAAGCACACATTTACTGATAGAGGAATTAAAACTTAACCTAGCTTAGTCTAGATGCATACCAAGTTCAAGTTAAGACCAGCTTATTTACCTGACCTTACACTACCATGGACAACTCAAGACCTAAACTGAGAGTATGTTCCAAATCACACCTGTTATGACTTATGAGTATTATCTCTCCGTTACATTCTGTTTCAAATCTTGACTTCTCTACTTTATGCCTATTACTTGTGTTTTCTCAGAAAGTCTGAGATTGTACCAGCTTCCCCTTCTCCACCTTCATTGGCATTGACCGTTTTTCAAGATGAGAAAGGAGCAGCATGAAATATGCTTTAAGGTTACCTGTAATGCAAGCTTCTGCTGTGAGGTGTAAACATGTGCTGATTTGTGCTGACACTTTATAAGGCAAGCGGTAACAGGCCAGGGTTTTATGGATCCTGTGTGGACAATGCTTCACAAGCACCGTCGCTCTCCAAATTAGCTCCGATGCTCTAAAGGAACACTCTCAATTCATTAGTAGGAAAGGGTGCACAGAACGTTGATGCTCCCTAGAATGTATTACAGCATATAAAAACGCATTGTAAAAAAAACAGCAAGGGACTCTCCAACCAGGGGAAATGACATATTTCTTTAAAAAATTGCATTATTGTCATGCAGAACTTAAAACGTTAACACTTCATTACAAATAACGTGAAAAACAAAACAGGGTAACATTTACAGTGTCTTAAATCTGGCTCCCTCATTTAAAACCAATCGTCGAGCATGTGATGGCAGCACTTCCTGTAACACATAGCGGCAAACAATTAGCCGCAAGTGGCAAGTTTTAAACAAAACCAGACCCAAATAAACGTGTACTCATATGTGCTGGTTATTTTCATACCAGCACATTCTTCTCTACATAGCACGTCTGAAAAGGAAGAATTTGTCATGGTTTTCGAGTTTCTTAATTACCAAGGTGCACAATAACCTCCCAAAAAAGGGTGTGTTAATTAATACATGTTAATCAAAATACCTGCCCGGGCAGAAAATGATAGTGGCAGGGTCTCCATTAGCGATGATTCAAAATGTGTAATGAGGCCGATATGTACAGGTGGACGACATGAACAAGGGGGAAGGTTTCATTTTGGCAGTCTGTATTGTTATTATAGAAGAAGAGAAAATATGTTTCTTTTCTAGAAAGTTGAAGAGTAGGAAGCAAGGAAACAGTTAAGTCAATTTTCACAGTCCAAAAGAAGATAATATTTACATAGAAAGTTTCCACTTCTCAAGGGTTTTAAATATTAAGGGTTCTTCATTAGTGAAGCGCACACTTTGTCCACACGGAGCGGCTCTTCCTAAAAAACTGTATTTCAAGGTAAAAATGATGTCTTTTTCCTCCCATCTCAACATTGGGAGAGTATTAGAAGAACATAACAGAGTTCTGAATTTTTTCAGCCATTTATCCATTTGCCGATTTCCTTTTCCTGCAGTGAAACGTTTATAACAAACGAATAACATTGCTAAAGAGCATTAGATTTCTCCTCTCCCTTTTTTCCTCGTTCTCTTAACAGACTGTCCAGCCCCGTCCTGTGCAATGCCTTGGGGGGTGACCCAGAACGACGAGGGGCAGAAGGGACGGGGGGGTACATTTTTGGAGGAGAAGACTGACTGAAAGGTCAGGCACATGGTTCAACGTTGTATCACCCACCCCCATTTTCCTCCACTGCTGTGTGTCAGACTTCCACAGATGTGATCTGGTTCATTTGGGCGCGCATACTCTGGATGCTGTTAAGAATCTTCTTTTGGTGGCCCGCCAGGGTGACTCCCACGTGGAGGATATCACTGAGAGGAGGAGGTCAGAGTGAGTGCCGTTACAAACTCAACAATAATTTGGTAATTAATGACACGGTAAATACAGTCATTAAAAAGGGAACACTGCATATACAGTGATATAGTCAGTAAGACTAATGGTGAAACTTAAATTATTCTGTCACATTTCAAAATCAACTTGAAACATGAATACTTCCACATGAATATCCATTATAAGAATAGAACCATGCCAATGGACAGTAAGAACAAATCATATTTATACAGCATAAACATTCATTTTCTCTGCTTATTTTGACTAATGCCTTATACACTAAATATTCTTATTCATTCTGCTATGCTGAACGGCTGCCTATATTGACTTTCCTATACTGAAATTTCTCCGAATTTGTTATGAATAGAAACAGAGAATAGGAACGTTCTAAGCCTTAACAGCACCAACAAAGAAAGGCTTCTCTATTTTAAAATTGAATCCAACTGCAGGGAAACAGCTGTTTTTTATCACTTGGTATCCCATAGCATTGTAAATATTGGAAGGGCATGGTAGTAAAGAACGGTAATTATTATATCAATGGTTTGTTCTTATTGCCTTGTCTGAGCAAAGACACACACTTACTCCATGGTCATTTGGGAAACCACATCAAAATTGGTGAAATCTGTGTTGGCAAAGTTCTCTTTGTACTGGCCCATTTTGATGGCGTCCAGCCACTCGTCCACGGTGTTAAAGCTGGAGAAGTCTGGCACACTTCGGTCCAGCAGAGGTAGGTGAACGCTAAGAACCCGAGCACAGAAAGGAAAGAGAACCCAGACGACTGTCAGGAGAACAATCACCTGGTGTTTGACTGTTACACTGAGCAGTGTTACACTGCTAATGCACTGCACAGACATGAGGCCAGACAATAACAGCAAACGGGATAAAAAATGAGCTAAATCTCTACCAGAGACGGGGTTGGCACATACATTAAACTTCCTTTAGGCTTTCAGTGGCAATTAAAAAAAAAGCTAGCAAACACTACGAGAAGCCAGGAACAATTTGTAATGCAGAAAAAAATAAATACTGTTACAATGAAACTTAATTGGATCCTTATTAAGAAAAGGGATATACATAGAACAGTAATATATATCAAAAGTTTTAAAATAATGATTCACAAATTTGGCTGCCATTTATACAAATCCTATATGGGCTGGACTGAGTGAGGTCTTGTAGTCTTATGGGGGATTATTTAACGGTTTTTGTATCAGTACAACCAAGCATTGATATGGCGCACACACACACACACACACACACACACACACACGAGTGTAATTTAATTCCCCCCAGTTCTATGAACGCTTTGCTTCGTTGAATAAACAGCTAAGGATGCCATTTCGCCTCAGTTAGTCACCCTGACCAACAACATGTACCGCCTCATGGTTCAGTAAAAACATACGGATCAAACAGAGCGACCTCTGCGTGTGTTACGTCTGCTGTAGCGTCTGAGAAGTTTGCATTACAGAAACATGAAGAGCTGCTAAGAAGATCCACAACTGTTTTGAAAGGCCACAAGTTGAGTGACAGGGCTTTCGCAGCCCATGGACCTCCGTCTCACCCTGATGACAGTGGAGTCATGGCCTTCAAGCTGTTGGGGTTCCGAATCATCTTGTCCAAATTATTGACAATTTGGCTGAATTTTGGGCGTCTGTTGCGTTCTTTCTGCCAGCAGTCCAGCATGAGCTGATGCAGAGCACTGGGGCAGTCCATTGGAGGTGGCAACCGGTAATCTTGATCAATGGCATTGATGACCTGTGGACACAACCCACAATTTAAGGGTATTACAAATATTTATCACGTGGTACAGGAACTAGGAACAAACAGCAGATTGCTATGGGAAGCACATTTGTCTGTGCACTCAGTGGGCCGAACTGTCTCTGGAAGTTTATTCCAACATTGAGGCACAGGGGTACAGGATGATTGTGACCCAGATGTGTGACCTCAAAGAGCAGGAATAAACAGATGGGCATCAGTTGCTGAGCAAAGGGCTCTTGAGGGGCAGGGGTTGGGGGGTTGTATAGTCAGATAAGGGATTGAGGATAAAGAGGATTGTGTTCTTAGATGCTTGGAAGGTCAGAGGGAGAGAGGTGAAGAGAAAAACGTGTGCATATTTCGATAGGTTAAATACAGCAATCCCAGTCAGATAGCATTGTATGCTACAATATTAACTACTTTAATATGGCAAGAATTAAAGGATGCTTGAAAATGAGAATGACTGTGAGATTTGACACATTTTTGCGATACATATTGTATCCAAATATAACCTTTTCATATTGAATATATATGAAGTTTGAGGTCTAAAACTAATGATAATAAAAGACCATTTCCTACAGTCAATGGCTACAAGGCAGTTGCACTCTGACTAGGTTAATTGACAATTACTGGAAAACTGGAACTGGAAAATATATGAAAAATATACATTCAATTATATACATTCAATCAAGTATACTTACAGCAATTAATAAGAATATAACATTATATGTGCAACATACACACTGCCCCCTGATATATTGTGAAAAATTGCACCAGTATGTTTGACTGTCAACCATTTGAAGAAAAACATTTTTGTTTTTTAAAGTGACTACAGGCTTCCTGGGTGCCTGGGACGTGCCTCTAGTCGGCTCTGAACCTCAGTGGGGGATGTGGGGACCACAGAGTGGAAAAGAGACGGGTGGCTCCAAGGTGATTATGATTGGAGGAGGCTGGTACTTCCACATGTCCCTGTGTGGTTGCAGGAGTCGTGGTGATAAGCATAAGCACAGTTGCCGATTCCACATTAGGGGAGAAAATTGAAAAATAAATTGGCAATTCCAAATTTATTTTTAAAAATCTAACGACTTTCAGCACTCTCTCTCTCTCTCGAGCAGGCAGCTTATCTAGGGTACTTAAAAGAAACTAAAGAAAGGAGGACACAGCTCATTAACTCATTAGTGTGATGATTATGACGCTTTATTCAACCTTAAATGAAAATATTTCATCCCTTTTAATCAAGAGACTCATTGTTGTGAACACTATACGATTCAGGAATAAGATAACTGGCAAATTATGTCTCTTTACGGACATTCCATTCATTTTCAATTTTCCCATTAGAAACTCCAATAACATGCTTTGCTCATTTCACAGAGATTTCACAATTCACAGAGTTGCAATGAGGGCTCTACTGAAGAGCAATATATTACTGCATGATGTGATCTATTTCAAACTGAATTACTTCTCAGTAATTTAACACTAAATTTGCACCATATGAGACAGGAGACAGCACATTATTCAGTATTAAAGAATTCACACTATAGCATCTCATTTCAAAATGAAAACGTCAATAATTCTTTCTGACTGAGCATTTCAATGTAAGATTAAAGAAAACTACAAATGTTTTTAAACTAGAGTTATAATGAGGGAAGCATTATGATTTATGTATATGGGTTGGTTTGGAACTGCTAGCCATTACTAAGCTGAAATAAAAAAGGACGACCACATAAAATATATCGTAGATCCTATTTGACTTAAAAGCTAATTGTAATTGGCTGATTAACCTCGTCCCTGAGTGGTGATGCATGAGACACGTGCCAGTGAGGGCTGAGCGAGTAAATGTGGAATGTGGAAAATGCTCCCATTAAAAAAGAAAAACAACCAACCAAGAAAGTAAGTTTGAATTTGGCATGGGAAGACCTAAAAATTCAACCCTGTGTTAATCTGTGGCAGGGCTAAATTACTTTCTCTGAGTCTGACCTGAAAGTCAAACTTAAAAACTAAGGAAAACAAATAATAATGAAAGCCTTTTATGCATTCTTCCTCATTACTTTTCAGTCATGACGCTTTAATTCCAGAAGAGGAATAAACAGCAACAAGAAATTTAATTTGAATAAATAACTAAATAAACAAACAAATAACTAAATACATAAAAAAAAAAAAAAAAAACATTAATAAAAATACTGAAAAGACATACATCCTGATTGGTCATGTCCCAGTACGGCCGCTCTCCATAGGACGTAATCTCCCACATGACGATGCCGTAGCTCCAGACGTCACTGGCAGTTGTGAACTTCCTGTACTGAATGGCTTCAGGAGCAGTCCATCGTATAGGTATCTTCCCTCCCTGCAAACTCATAAACAAGCCACTTAGAGAAGGAAGTGAATCCCACATTACCACCGTATAGGTATATTTCCTCCCTGTGAACTCACAAACAATCCACTCAGAGAAGAAAGTAAAACCAGCATTACCATCGTAAAGGGATCTTTCTTCCATGTGAACTCACAAACAATCCACTCAGAGAAGGAAGTGAAACCCACATTATAGTTGTTGAACGCGTAACACGTCATGCTTATGCACAGAAAGGTTTAATTCCAACTAAACAAGCATAGCAGGGGCCCTAGTAATGAGGTATTGCAGAGGGTGCATTATCTAGGTTGGGATAAGTGAAAGTACTGGAGAACACTCACCAGGGCACTAGTGTAAGTGGGGTCGGATGTGTCATCCTCCAAGAAACGGGAGAGTCCAAAGTCAGACACCTTGCAGACCAGGTTGCTATTTACTAGGATGTTGCGGGCAGCAAGGTCCCGGTGCACATAGTTTGTATCAGAGAGGTATTTCATACCTGCTGCAATGCCACGCAGCATGCCTACTAGCTGGATCACTGTGAACTGGCCATCATTTTGCTGGAAGAGACAGAATAATTCAAATATTCACCTTACAAATATTTTCAGATGTATATATATTCAGATGTAGTTAAAGTGAACATCAATCAAATAATCAAGTTCTTACATGCAGGGGTCAAATTTGAGGCCCCATTTTGGAGCCTCAGTGCTTGTAAAGTTAGCCTGATCCAGTCACATGTCTCGACACACATAGCATGGGGAAACCTGCGTGACTTCTGAATGAATTCATTCAACCATATACATGCCCATTACATTGATAAACATGGACTTGAGATATTCTTCTGATCACTGATTTCCTAGTCATGTTTCACCTTTGCAGATATACTAGTGAACCCACTTGTTTAGTCAAAAGGGAGATGGGCATGAAGCAACTGCATAGTTCAGGTCCACATGTGTGCCAGTATAAGCTGGAGACAGAGACAGAAAGAGAGAAAAAATACCCTAAGGAAAGTGTCCAACGAGCCGTTCTCCATGAACTCGGTGAGGATCATCACCGGGGTGCTCTTGGTCACCACCCCCTCCAGGTGGATGATGTTGGGGTGGTCAAACTGGCCCATGATGCTGGCCTCGCTCAGGAAGTCCCGCCTCTGCTTGTCGGTGTATCCTGACTTAAGTGTTTTGATAGCTACAAAGATCTCCCTCTTGCCAGGGATCTTCAGGTTCCCACTGCACACCTCTCCAAACTCCCCTGTAAATAAAAGTGTGAAACAGTGATATTTATAAAAATTTTATTCCATTTATTTATTTTTATTTTATCCTATCCATTTTCAATGTATGTTTGGATGTTTATGAAGAATTTTTCATCTTTACGAAGAATACATACTTACTTAGTTATCTAGAATGCAGATCTGATCTCAAACTCCTCTGGCTAGAAGAATTGTTAGCTTTTAAATGATTGTCTACCTGCACCAATGACTTGCTCGATCTTTACACTGGAGATGTCGATTTCCTTGGCAAATTCTCGCACTGCTTCATTGGGATCTTCATAGGTAAACGGATCAATATATATCTTCATACCTGGAGTCACTTGGAGAGAAAAATAACAGCAACTCTAATTTTGAGAAAATCCCAGCATTAAATGCCCTAAAAGCCTATAACATTTGCTGACGGACTAGACAGTGAGAAGCACCCGGGTATAGACTGAACATCCCAGGTGGAGCAGGGTGAGGAGGTTAAGCTGAGAAATCAAAGTATCTTGGGATCTTCATAGCTGCTTTATAACAGATTTGTGTGGATATGTATACTGATTAGGACACAGCTTAAAGCTCAGTTGAAAACCACAGTGGAGTGTTTCACACTAAGTAAGTCGCTTATCGTTCTCCTCCAGGAGTCTTAAGTCAGTTTACATCTGAGGTCAAATGGCTTAAGGTGACTTTTGAGAGTACTGAGAGACTTGAAAACATTATCTTTCAAATCTCATTAACAACACATTTTAAATATAGATAAGATGCCATTCTTTGGGGATTTTTCATGGCTGATATGGTCATTGGCAGGAAACAGACATAAAACAAAAAGCCAAAAAGGTTTTGCAGCACTGGGCGGTAAGAAAATTATTTTAAAGTGAAAATATTCACTACTAGAGAGGTTCTGTTGTGAGTTTTTGAAATATAAACCATAAACAGTGGATATCAACTTAATTAAATCATACCCTTCATTGAAGCTGACAGCATGTCAGCCTAAATCTAGAAATACAGAAAACGAATTAGGAAAATTTCTATTTTGCATTTATAGATCAAATTTCACATACATATGGTGTATGTTTTCCACAAGACATCTGTGAAGAAAAATTACGCTTACACAATTATCTTTTTTGGTCACTTGATAATTCGGTACTTGAATGCAACAACGTTGGCAAAAAATTAAACCAGCACAAAAAACCCCATAGCTATCAACATAAGTAGTCTAAACTAACGGATTTAGTTTTTAGTTTTTGCGGGAGTAGATGCAGGCAGTGGTGAGAGCTCATTTGAGGAAGATAATAATAGCTTTGAGCTATTATGGCTGCTTCTTTCGGTCTGGTTAAACTGAGTCCGCACTCATGGAATATTTATTATAATTAGCTATGCGCATAAAGCATTAACTGTAATCTCACAGTAAACACTCTATGGCCAGTTCATTCAGAGTCAGGATTTTCTGTAAGCAGCAATGAACCCATCAAGCCTGATGTTAACGTTACAGGGTGTTGGCCATGGTGTAACAGTTCGGGAAATGTTTTTTACTGGTACACGTTAGGTCTCTTGATACCAGCTGTGCAACGCTTGAACGCCACGGCACATCTGAACATTTCTGACCACGTACATCCCTTCATTGCATAGATACTTCCAGCGGGATAATGCACCAAGCGCGTATTGACTCAGAATTGTTGTAGGCAGTTCATGACAGTTTGAGTCCCCAGATCTCAACCCAACAGAGAATCGTCAGGATAAGATGGAACAGGCTGTTTGCAGCATGAATGTACCACCATCCAATCAGCAGAAACCGCATTCACATCCCTATGGAACGTTTCTGACAACTTACATAATCCATGTCCCAAAGAATTCAGGCTGTTCTGGAGCCTAGGGGAGGTCTAACCCGGTTCTAGATAGGTATACCTATTAAACTGGCTACCGAGAGAACAACAGAAACATACATAAATCGACTTGCATGGAAAAAAATACTGTGAAAATGTGTTCCCTACCACATTTAACTAAGCAAGAGGGTAAGGACAATTCATATCTTTTATTAATGAACCTTTTTAAAAACCATCACCAGTGTAGAAAACGCTTATTTTTAATGCTCTGCTTCCAACTAAACAAGAGGCGACGTACAGACGTGTAGAACCCAGAGGGTGAAGGATGAAATGGTTACTCACTATGACCGCTAGTGTAGTGCTGCAGTTTGTCTGTGTACTCTGAGTCAGGTCTCTCAAAGCCCCTCCTCCTGGGGGGAAAAAAATAAAACAACACAGACAGCTGTAACACCGGCCTGGAGGGAAGGCACGCTGCCACTCTAGCCTCGAACGGGCCAGCTGTCTCTGTAACGACCGAAAAACCCCACAGACACAAGCCGTACCACCGTCTAACCGCCCCCCTTATAAAAACACGTCTGCTTTGGCTAGCTACTGTTTACACTTTGTAGCTCACAATTAAAAAATAAAAATAGATAAATACGTGGAAAGCGCTTCCTAGAATAACTCACCGACTGCAGACAATGATGATGACGATGGCGGCGATGAGAAAGACTACACCGGAGGCAGCCGAGCCGATGATGAGCGGGAGCTTTTCCTGCAGGCTGGTCTTGTACTCCTCTGTGGACAGACACACAGAGGGGTGTCAACACCCGGCGCCGCAGGCCGTGCGTTGGGTTTCATTCTGGACCCACTTCAATGTCGGGTCTGTGTGTGCCTCTGAACTTCTCTATTTTATAACAATTCCCCATTGGACAGTGTAAGGGCCCACTTCCAAAAAAAACCCCAGTGACCTCGGAGCTGCCAGCTCAGATATCAGTGGGCCCAGCGGGGGCGCCGTGGGGTACAGAGGGCCTGAGGAGTGTGTGGGGTAAAGACAGCAGTTGGGGGAGATACACGCCAACATGCAGTGGCAATGAAATCACAGGCCATGTGACGGATTTCAGACCCAGAGGCAATGATGGATACTGGTCCCAGGAGTGGCAGGGGTCTGATCCAAACAGCCTCCAGTGGCTGCACTTCTGTGCCAGAGAAGAATTTCCCTGGCTAGCGATTTTCAGCGAACGAGCCAATTACGTCCTTGAAAGACGTGGCAATAAAGCGTTTTAATAATTGTAAATCATGTATGTGTAAATTTGCTTATTAGATATTGTCAGCTGAATTGTAACGTGGTTTATGACCTTCAATAACAATAAGTGCCTGACTGATCTCTGGCTCCCAGAATGAATCTCATTATAATTCAACAGCTGTCTCCATTTCGGCATTGTTTTATAGCAAGGGGGCCACATACGAAAAGACTAACCTCCTACAATGTAAGGACACTGAAGTAAACGAGTTGACAAAACTCAATGGAACAAACACAGCCTTATAAATAAAAGCTGTGAATTATGTAAAATGCATAATTATGAGGATTATTATTTATTTTTATTTGTTAATTTTGGAAGTATTAGCAAACGCAGCAGACATAAGCACAACGAGATGTGGTGGTACAATAACTTTGTCTTGGGAATAAATAGCGAAAAAATATATTTTTTAAATTTTATATCTCTACATCTGCTAGGCAGACCCACACCTTCAGTCATGGTCTGGAAGTACATCTTGCCACTGTAGCGTCCAAAACCCGCCACAGTCCTGGCGCGCACCCGGAATACGTAGATGGTGCCGGGTTTGAGGCCTCGGATGACCACTGTGTTGGTCTGACTCTTCACTGTGGAAGAGTTATACTCAGTCTGGTCCTGTGGGAGCGACAATAACAGTCACCAACAAACACGTACAGATATGCTCAACAAAAACTGCTTCGCTGAAACTTTGGGATGACGTGTATTCACAAGGAATGTTAATCAGGAACCTTCTATACTTCAAACACAAACGAAGTTGCAGTACAAATTGTGCGCATCTAATTTGTCACTCAAATTAAAAAGCTCATTGTCTTGAGCTAAAACCAACAACCTCGGCAGAGAAGAGCTTGGCAATTTGGATAAACTGCAATTAACTAACAAATGAATAACATTTCAAGGTTATTTTCCATTGAATAAGCTTTACCCAGAGCATGAAGTCCATAAAATGTCCTCTCATCAACAGACTGGAGGGGAAAATACATTAACTGTAAAACCGCACCAGTACTTTACAATACAATAAAGAGTGTGAGAAATTACCATTAATTAGCACTGGATACCTTCAATATATCTCAATATATATCTTAGCGCAGTGCTAAAGAAGGGCACTTTTGTCATTGTTTGTGGGAAGAAACAAAATTCAGCAACATCAGTAGTCTCTCTGCTTCCAACAAAAAGATCCTCCATTTACTGTGCATAATCATGATAGGTTACTCTTTGTTTAATTAAAAAATGTGCTAATGCTTATTCTACCTTTGAAGGAAATGTTCAATTTGTTTTGGCTTCTCCACAGTCTAATTAACAAAAACAGCATACTTCTTAGTATCTTTCTGTCCATTTCTGAAGAGCCCTGGAAGAACCCGATTGTAAATGTGCTGTTCTAAATAAAGCCTAATTGTCTGGATGGTCACAAAATAGTTCATGTTTCTGTGAGCCACTCTCTCCAGCTAGTCACAAAGAGCAGCGAGACTGTTATGTCTAAGTTCGATATGGTGGAAAAATTCATGCAGATGAATATTGTCATGAGGAGGATAAGGTTCATAAGCAAGTACGTAGTGTAGGTAAAAAATATCTCTAACTTTAAATATGATTTAGGATGATTCTAAAGTATATTTACAATACTGTATCTGAGTGCTCACAGGGATGACACTAAGGATATTTTCTTTGTCATTCCTCCTGAGATTTTAAATGACAGTGATCAGGTTTATTCGAAGGTAATGCGATTTCAACAGAGCTCAGTAGTGCCGGTGGGTATGCACCAACAGCAGTTACCTTCTCATAGTACTGGAGCTCATAGTCCAAGATGACCCCATTGGGCTGGTCAGGCTGGGACCAGGACAGTGTGATGCTGTCCACACTCCGAGTGTTCTGGTGCATGATGGATACTGCGGACGGAGCTTAAGAGAGAGAAAAAGTGGTTCAGGAAATGAACGAGACTTGCTAATGGAATGCAATGGGAAGCATAAACGGGCCTTCAATTTAAGTTTGAAAATCCGCAGCTGGATCAGACACACACAAAAAAAAAACGGAATTGCAGGCAGACCAGAGTGCACACGTTCTCATCTAACACATTTTAAATAACTATTTTACTTTGCACCAGTGTATGACAGGGACTTGCTTTCCAGCTGCAGTTTGTCTAATTTGAAAGACTTTTTAGTGAGAGACATAACACAGCCTGTACTTTTTATGGACCGGAAATCTATGCAATTAGCCCAAACCACAAACTTGCCACACCAAAACTACCTTTGATAGTTTAATAATATTGCTTTTGTGGTATGTATTTCAGCATCTTTTCTTTTGACCTGACACTTTCTAGACACAAATTTTGAATGAGAATTACAATTACTCACTCAATTTTATTTCGATGTTAGGTAATTATGCAGTAAACATTAGCCATATCATGTGGTAGTTTTAACATACATGCTATAGGATTGGATGTGTTAACTACTGATATTTAAAGCAAAAAAAAAAAAAGTTATCTTGTAACATGCCATCTTTCTTTTGAAGAAGTTCACCGTTCATGTTACCGACAGTGCTGAATTGGAGACTATGGGCTTCCTACAATTCAGGCATTAAATTAATTGAAGCTCATAAAATACCCTTGTACTGAACACTGTGCCAAAGTAAACACACTGCAAAAAACAAAAAGCCCATCTATGCAACCAGGATTTATGGTAGCTGGCTTCTGTGGTAGACACACAAAACTCTGGCAAAATCTAAGCATTGCGGTGCCTCCAGAGCCCATAAAATAAAGAAGGAAAAAAATACCATCCACTGGAAAATTCAGCGACTGGAAAAAAAAAAGTGAAAAGGTGAATAACTTTCTTCTCTAAATTTTTCAACTACCGTTCTCCATTACACTGAATGTGACAGTGAACATTCAACACATGTATAAAGAATAATAATTTAAATCAAGCTGCCCCTGCATATGAATCTAATTAACAATGACAACCCAGACCCTCGATTGATCTTAGTGAGTGCTGGGATTTTCATATTTCCACCCAGTGCATTTTCATCAACTCTTGAATCTTTTACATTCACATCCAAGGACATTGTGACCACCCACAGAAAGATTTTCCTGGTAGTAAATCACAAACATGCTAACCACAGTTTTATCCAAATTAAACCAGAACGCTATATATGCGCATGTGTTTAAGCGGTAATAGGAAGTGTGTTTACCTGCAGTAATTATATTACAATTCACAGCAGAACAGGAAGCCGGTATAACAACAACAATAGCACTGCCATTTATTGTGAGGACGCTGGTAAAAAAAAATCCAGTCCACTGCCTCACTTTTATTGATCACATCGCTGTCTGACAAACCCGCTTTCATTTTGGAACCAGATTCAGCCAGTAGATATGCTAAGAGACATTGGTGAATTATGGTGTTGTTTAAAACAGTTTTAGTCCATTCTTAGCACTAACCACAGATATTTCTTGACATTCAATGCTTCACCGTCTCACAATCGCCTTTAGTGGAAATGTGATTCCAGCCAGTCATAAAATGATCAGAAACCATGGGTTACAAAGCATATACTTTTATGGTCATATGTTAAGTGAAGTAAAACACCAGAAGACGTAGCCAATGCAACTTGAAATCTGAAACTTCCGATTACCAGTGCCCTGTATCAACATTATATGGCATACATGACACAAGGCAGAAAGTATGGCTCTTAAACTCTATTATTAGTCTCAACTGAATTGTTTAGACTATTTCCTTAGATGCCTCTAAATCTAAATGGTATTAAATGACAACCGACTACTTAAAATGGACGCACGTTTCTCTGAAAGTGCCCGATTGTGCTGCGAGGTGGAGTGTGAGTGGTCGTCTAATGGTAGGAGAATCTTCAGCCTGAGAGCTGTAGACAGGAACGGAATATTAAACACGTCTGCATACGTGAGACGTACGATATTTCTGTCAGTGCTCAGCGAGTGTAAAAGACAGACGTGTCAAGTCTTTGTTAACTGCAAGGATACAGGAGTCCTATAGACTTTAACTCAAAATCTTAATGCTTATTTTAGTACTTAGTTCTAATGCTAAAGATTGAATCTTTGCGTTATTTTAAAATGGGAAGTAACCCAGCAAACGTGCACTAAAAGGATATAATGAGCCACAACCACATAATGTAATGGCCATGACTGAATACCTTTTGGCTTCCATGGCTACTAAAAGTAATGTATACAGTATTTTCCAGTGCTTTCAGCGTCTAAAACATGCCAAAGTAATTGTTTGAATCCTGTAAGGCCTCCACCATACTGCCTTCCCAATGTAGAAACAACTTTTAAGTGTTTGAGCTAGTCTACTCTGCCCCCCATCTTCACCACATTTCAGGTTAACACTTGGACTGGAAAGTCAATTTATTTCTATTTGTTTAAGACCTCTAAGAACTACTTTACTAAGACAGGTCATTGCAAATGCATTGCTCCCGAAAGTACATGCAACATGCATATCTGTATTACTGTATATGTGAAGATAAACTGATAACTAAAATTTGAAGAACTAGTATAATTTATAGAGGAGAAAGTAGCCGGAGACCATAAAATATTTATGTATTACAGTCTAGATTTTGTCTAGAGGAGTGCTGAAAAGCTGATTATTTTGGTTTCTTCCTGAAAGGGTCCATTGGTTTTACTATTTTGAGTTTTGTCAATTTGTTTGATTTAAAACGTGCAATAAAAATAAAAGCTGTAAATCAGACCTCTGCCTGCCTGTGTCTGCCTGCTCCTGAACCACACACACCGCGACACACTACAATCTCCTTACTGAATGATGTTGAGGTTTGATAAATACGGAATGGAATGAATAAAATGATGTTATTTGTATTCATGGATATCATTTTCCAGTTCACTCCTTAAACTGGTGCCCTTCAATGAGGGAAAACATTACACATGTCTAACATTCGGTTCTGCCTAATCTCATCATATTGCAATTCCTCCCGTGGTCAGAGATCCACCACCAGCTCTTCCACTTTCCAAACTAATTAAATCTGCCCCCTCTCCAGAAGCCACATCTTTCCTGCCAGGAAATGCTCCACACGTACATTCATCCATTATTTATGGAGGGCCACCTCCTTCAACAAACCTCAGGAGACACGCGAGATGGACGAGTACATAGCGAATCACCAGCTACCTGACCTGCTCCATTGACGTTTATTAGTTTCCATGACAAAATAATATGACTGGAGGACAAGTGATCCTGAACAAGACTGAGAGTAATCAGAAAATCGAAAAAAAAAATAAAAATCACAAATGCAAAAAAAAAAAAAAAACAGTTATTTAATGCTAAATTTGTCAAAGAAGTTCAACGTTTAAAACGATTTAAAAAAAAAACTTAAGAAAAAAATATTCAAATATTGTACTATATATTTTAAAATGTTTAAAAATGTGATTTGTACAACATAGAAACTTTTTGACCAATAATTATAAATTACTAATACACATTTGTTGTAGGCAGAGGGCAGAACTGACCCTTGTGAGCATTTATCTCAGTGACCATACACCTTGTAACACCTTGGGTATGGGGTGTGCTGTGACATGCAGGACTGCCAAAAAAAAAAATCACCAACTGGAGACAGAAACGCTGTCTTTATTTCCAGGGCAGAGTTACAATAGTACAAGACTAAGACAAAGCCAAAGTCAAAATGGTGCAAAAATTTTGTTTACTCTAAAATCAGGTTCTAATCCAAAACCAGGTCAAATGAATATTTTAATTTAATTTATTAATTTTCCGCAATCCTCAAGAACAAGCTCAAAACTAACATAACAAACTAACAACCACTTCTGCAGGTACCACCCCTAACTAAACAAACCAGCAGCCTGTGGCTGATTGAACCATTGCCTTCTAGTTTACGGATTACAAAACTGAGGACTTGCAATCAGCAGGCATCTACTGAATGTCAGGTTTGGTGGTCTTAAAGGGACAGACTTTGTCTGCCTGAGCACTGTAGTGCCACAAGTAATGAACTGTCAAAGCACTGAAAACTTTCATAAACTGACACATTTATTGACACGTAGATGCCTTTTTCCACTTTGACTTATTAGAACACGCTAAACTTCACGGAGCTCCACTTCAGAGGTACAAAGTTGAGGAAATTACACTGAGCAGCCATAGCCAGCAATATATAAATAGTTTAATTCTGTTCATGCACAGGTTGTGTCAGTAAAATGAATCCATTATTACTACCTGAGTTGAAGCTAATATCGACAGTCAGTCATCCTAAAATGCCCTAGTTTCAACACATCTTTTAAAATTATTTATATACTGGCTTTTAAATGAGTAACAGGTAGGACCTGAGGAACCTAAGGAACTGTCAGGTTCACCGACATGCGGTCATAAATTTCCTCCTGACAGTGTTATGTGTCACGAGGTGCAGGGCATCTGAGCAGGAATGAACCCAAGCGCGGCCCCCACGCAGGCCGAGTACCGGCCAAACACGGCTTTCGAGGCACAGCAAGGAGACTTAGTCCTAGTCCAAACTAAACATAATCTTTAATAACACATGGACCCAGGTACACAGAAACAAGAACAATGTATCCCAATGTATCCCTTGTGACAGGGTTATAAGGAAAACAGAAACCAAGCTGAGAGGTGGAGGGCGAATGAAAACAAAGAATGAACGAAACAGTACACGAGTTATTGGAATGTTAATTGATTAATTAGTTGATTGAAAAACGTGACGGAGTAACAGAAGAGGTGAAGGTGAACCGTGACATTATGCTAGCCGGTTGCTGGAAGAACTAAAGGAAGGTCACGGAACCTTTTAATTGAAGCATAACATCTGCAGGGAATTGTTTAAGGTCTACCTTTTCATGGCCACTATTAAAGAAATATGGTTAGCGTAACTTGTTTACGCAGCTCCCTGTTATGCCTGATAAGCAGGTTAAAAACACACTAGTAAAGTAAACAAAGCTCATAAAAGGAATTTTTAAATTTGCAAATGAAAAGGTTGAGTATTTTGTTTTTAATCATTGATGAAGGTGGATATTGATCATGGTTGCATACCTTGTTTCTTGTTTGATTAAAGCGCAATTTAAAACAAAACCCATTTAATGTTTGTAACAAGTACCCAAATCTCTGAAGGTAAAATGTGGAATATTTACAGCCCAGTTTTAACATACAATCCCCAACACACCCACACCCAGACTTAAAGAGATCCTGGCTCATTTTAAGCGACAAGATGTTTATATGACCTCTGGGTTTTCCAAACTAGACGTAATTATGGCCCAGTCTCACTGACCCCCAGGTTCGCTTTCTGCCCCTCAAAGGCAGGTTGGTCACAGGGGGCTGGTGTGAACCAGAGTTCAGCCTTTTCACAGCTACCCTTGACATCCTGCCCCAGCCTGTAATACAACTTGACAGACAAACTGGCAAAACAGCACAGAACCCCACGCTCTGCCTGGTGGTGGGGTCAGACAGTTTACCGTGGCCAAGCAGGGGAATGAGGACCCTATTACAGTGGTTTATAGGCCCCTTAAGCCTCCGGTGCCTTGCATGGCAAGGTAAAAAATTGCAACTGACAAAGTGCAGAAGACATTTCGCGAGCGGACACTCTCGCTACTTACTTGTCTGGACACAGACCAGAAGAAGAAACCACAGGAAATGAAGCCTTTTAAAAGGCCACCTCGAGAGCACGTGAATGGGCAAGAAGGTGAGCGCTTTCTTAAAGGCAAGGTGACTGAGGCTGGGTAGAAAATATACAACACTTATTATAAATAGAAAGCGCTATAAAATTCAATTTTATTAAATGTGATTGGCGGGTTGTCAAATTTTTTAATTGGTCCCTGTCTTATAGCCAAATGTCAAGTGCTTCTATACTCTGTATTGTCAACTGCCATGAGAAGTTGGGACTGCGAAAGTTCAGCGCGACCCCTCTTTTCAAAACAACCACCAGCCTGCGTCATCAGCCTGACTAACGGGCGGACGGCTACTTACCAGCCTGGTTGGTGGTGATGTTGACAGAGGAGAACTGCGGGGAGTAAGGGCTCTGGTCGGACACGCCGTTGACGGCCTGGACCTCGAAGGTGTACTGCGTGTGGGCCAGCAGGTCGCTGATGTAGACGCGGGGCTCGGTCAGGCCCAGCTGCCGGGGCACGAACTGCACGTTGTCCCCGCAGCGCGTGCAGGCGCCGCGTACCTCTCCGCAGCTCTTGCAGATGATGTTGTAGACCACGTCGTCGCGTCCTCCGGCTTCTCGAGGCGGGGCCCATTCCAGCATCAGAGAGGTCTCGTTCACGCTAGAGATCACGCTCTGCGGTGCGGAGGGGATGGCTGCAAAACAGGCCCAGGAACCACATCGGCAGTAATTCATCTCCCATAATTATATTATTTAGTTGGCTAGCACTTATCCAGAGTGACATTTGGGAATTGGCTAATTTTATTGTTTCCAGAATAGATGTAATTGCAACTGCTTTATGTAATGACTAAGGTAGAATGAATATAATTGGCTGTGAGCACGGGGCTGTGCAGTATCCACGTTTTTATAGTCATTGCTAATGGAACATATGTGATCCGGGCAATTTAACCTCTCACTTTAATAATTCAACCTGAGAAGTCAAGTCTGCAATGGAGTCAACGATGACACGGAGATCAAAGGGGTAAAGCAGCTCTTTAATTTGTCTTTAATTACTCATTGGGAGGAAAAAGTATTTTCCTGCACGTATGAACCACCTAGATTCCACACGGAATCTTTCGCTAAAGTGTGGTAGAGTTTATTCCTGCAGAATGTCAAAGCAAGGTGATCATCTGTTCCAGAAGATAAGCGTGCTATGTTACGATACGACATGGCTTCAGCTCATTACGTTAGGGAATGCGGGACTGCCTAGCTGAAAGGACGCTGTGCAGGCCCATGCACCTACAGAGTAATTATGTGGTGTTAGATAATAAGCAGCAAGGGGCTGTTAGCTTCCTTAGTGCACATATTGAACGCATTTTACAGAGCTCAGTCACATTGTCGATATGCATGATTTAGTACTATATTAAATAACAAATATTTTACTGAGGTAGACATGAAAAAATATACAATTATATAATTTTAGTCCTCGTGGTACTGTGGAAATGTTTATGCATATGATTCAACGACATATGATCCTGTCCCTGTATATATGTCGGCCTGAAAAATCAGTCCAGGAATAACTGCTCAAAGGTGAGAACTGATTAGAGGAGCTCAATGTGAAAATAATTAGCTTCAAATGAAGAAGTAAACAGCCACAAAATATTCAGATAACAACACATTAACAATGATCAAAACTACAGGCGATTTAAATGTGCTCGATCAGGAGCACATTCATCCTTGAAACTGGACCCACTTAACTTTCCTATTTTGTGTATTAACAGCCTGCCACTGTTAATACACAACCAATTTTTCAGAAATAAAACAGTGCCCTTCATTCAAAAGTTAAACAGAACCACGTTGGAGACATTCATTCAACGTGAATTAAAAACGACTGCTTCTGCAGGGAATCTCTTTAATCATTTGTCTTCCCTGCATTTCAACACAGAGTAATAGCAAATAAGTCCTTTCTTTTATTCAGTAAAGTAAAAATGTGTTCGTTGGTCAGATTATCGTTATCGCGGAAAAGGGTGTCATTGTGAAATATTTTCATCCAGATCAGCATGCTTAGTGTGACGATGCCCTTGGTGGTGAGCGATTGGTACGTACTGGTGCATGGCATCTGGAAAGGGTCAGAGTCCGTTCGATAGTAGCCATTGCGGCAAACACAGTTGGTGGCCCCCTCATTGGTTGTGCGACTGTTGATTGGACACTGAGCACATGAGTCATCACCCTGGGCTGGCTTGAAGAAACCTGAGGGACAAGCTGCATCCACAAGAGCAAAATATATCGGTCATACTCTACTGCTGCACAGCAATCATGTCATCAAAAAATATGAGAGCTAACGATAAGGAGTTTTAAAAACTACAGAAAATAAGCACTCTAATTTCACAAAGTAAAATCATTCTATTCATATTTTAAAATGTTTAGTTTAGGTGTACCATTTGTAAGATATGGATACATTTTGTTCTCAGAGAAAGCTGGGGTTAACATATTCTCATATTCTCCTATCGTAAATTAAACAGTGAGTGAGGAGTGAGGTGTAAGTTACATTTCAGCAAAATGGGTCTAGATCAGAACACAATTCTCCTAAAGTTTCACTCCAAATGACTTTTGTATTAGCTCAACATTCACATTACTACTGCATCCCATGGGTGTAAGATTAAAGAGCTTTGTTCGCTGGGGGAATTAAAAAACAAGCTCAGAAGGACCGGAGCTCTTGCAAACTTGATGAAGAAAAAGTCCAGAAATCAAGAGAAATGTGCAGGGTTACATTCTGTCTGGATGTTCACAAAAGGACAGACAAACCTGGTGGTCTTCACTTTCTGTCTCTATGTGCCCATAATAAAAGAGCAGATTGCAAAGGGGGGGGGGGGAATAGATGTGTGTGGCTAATGAGGTGGCCAAGTCAACCATTACCATTCTTAGGAGGAAGAAGTAGGAAGGACAGAAACTGTGACTGGAGGGGAAGGACCTCAGTAAGCATCACCTCTGTAAGCTCTGACTTCCACCTGGGATCATTCTTTCCTCCAGCGCCCAACATCATAAGCGAATGTTTAAGGAAAGCTTGTTCCCCCACCAGTTTTCCTTTACAAACCCTAAGCTCTTTATAAGTTGTGATGAATTTCGGCCATTAGTAACTCCTACACTATAGAAATAAACTTTATGCTAACGTCTCTCAACCAGCTCCCATTAACCCAAGTCCTACTTTCAGCTGTTCCGCAAAAGCCCGCTCACTAGTGGTGCTTGCTACACCTGAGATCCATCTAGGTTTGTCCTTCCACAAAAAGGTCAAAGCCAATCATAAGACCCATGTTTGTATATCCCATTCCCCCGATGGAGAGTTTGTTAATTCTGGCATGGTATAACTAATCCTGGGAATTAAATTAGGGGTCAGGCTTTGCCAGCTAATTCAAGACAAACAGCGAGAAGGCAATTAGACAACTGGCATTCCAATTACCCCACACAAAGGTGCACACTTGATCTTCATTTACGGCTCTATATTTAATTCCCTCAAAGTATACTATTCACTGACTACAGTTTATAATGACTTGCGTTAGCAGAAAAAACAAACAAATCCCAGAACTTGAAAAATTCAGTATCGAGAGGGCCCGAGGGCGGCCTTATTTCTCACCAGATAAGGTAAGGCTAAAGAATATAGCTGGAGATTCCTGCATTGCCGCTACATGACACGTAGGTACTCGATGTCTGGTGTTGGACAACAATGGGACTATTTCCTTTGAAACAATCAACTCCCAGCCAGGACTCAATGGCCAAGTGTAATTTAGAACATCTGTCAGTGGGAAACACCAGTGCCACATACTGCAGGTGTCAACATGGGAATAATCAATTACTATACTGAGCCCAGGCCACCACACACTGCATCATTAAATACAACCGAGTGCGCTAATGTCAAGCAAAGTGCATTTAAATCGCACTGCGATTCCCGGTCTTTGTTATTCAGTCTAACACTGTTGATAAATCCGGTTTGAGAAGCATTGTCGCGAGGACCTCCACCAGCTCGACACGTCCATGATTTCTCTGAAGGGAAAAGTGCAGATGGCAGATGTGGCACTCCTTGCCATGGCAAACCCACACACAAACCCCATTAATCTCCATTACTGGAACCCTGTCAGCCGGCTGGAGCTTCCTGAGAAGGACTTCGATCAGGTTTTCTGGCTGAAGAAAACTCCTCATGGAATAAACATGCTGAATACCATATTGCTCATCTGTGATATCCTGCCGCTTTTGCTTGATGACCGCACAGATTGTTTGTTCACAAGATTTCATTCAGGTTGAGGGAGCCATCGTTTGAATTTACGTCGCATTGTAGTTATAATGCATACCATCCGCAAATCTTTGTGTAACAATAACTTACATTATAAAGAGATGGAAAGAAAGAAAACATGACTGTTACTTGTGACAGTTACTATCATTTCATTTTTTTTTTATCTTAAAGTGACCTTAAATAGGGTCAAGCTTTTTCTTAAACAAAATGAAATGGACACAGGCTGTGATCTGCACCATTATTACATTGGTGCTTTATAAGGAATGTGGTCTAGCGCTACCATGCAGTATGGATTTTTTCATAGCAAACCTATGAATGTATCTCAGAATGTGCCGTTTGTGGGGGGTGGGAAGAAACCTCTCTAACCCCCCTGAGTTGTGCATGAGCTTCGACGGTTGTTAAAGAACTTGTGCGTTGACCGACAATGCAAAACAGTTTTCTCAGTGCAGGTCAGACTCGATCAACACTATTAGCATGTCCGACAGCATTGTGAACAGAGGAACACAAGGCATAGAAGGGAAGACTCAGTCTTCTCAAAGCTCAGGGAATTACCTGGCAGCTGTAAGGCTCTTCATGGTAGTTTAATGTGAACTCTCTCGGTACTGGCTTTTACACACCGGCACCACCTTTAAAAAGACTGAGCAACCCCTTAGTTTTATGTTAACATTGGTTCTACCTTCATGACAAAATGACAAAACTAAAATAAATAAATCAATAAATCGGAATTGTTGATTAGATATTTTCCATGTTTTTGGTCTTGGAAAAATGCATTACCAAACAATCTGGATAATATCTGACCCAAGGCAGAGGCTTTGAATTGTGATTTTCTCAGTTTATCCCTGCTTCTCAATATTAAAAATCTTTACTTGATGTATATTTTTTTTGGATGAGAACAATTTCTCCTGTCCTTTCCTTAAACAATAACTCACACAAGTTGCGGAAACAATGTTGTGTTCTAATTTTTGAACGTATTCAGATGACTTTAGGCTAGGGAAAAACAAACGTTGCTGTTGCTTCAAAACTCAAAACTTTATCTTACCTGCAATGACCGCTGCAATGGACCAAGACTCAGTGCTTGCTTCATTTGCGAAACGAAGGAACACATATTTTAACAAACCTTTACAGTTTCCACAAACTCTTTCAGTTTTGTTCCGTTAACCTAGTTTCAAGGAGGCAATAATGGCTGTGCCTTCCTTAATTCGCCCTAATCAATGCAAATTGAATTGTGCAGCTTGTTAAAACGAAGCCCTTGGGGATGAGTGAAATTAAGTACTCCGTTTCACGTAAGAGGGTTTGGAGGGCATAGGACACAAGGGATGAGCAAGGTCTATGTTACCATGGTAACCTTACTACTAAATGTTTGATCAGCAAACTAACGTGTTTTTTTTTTAGGTTTGCTTGACTGGTTCTATGGCTATTAGTCACAAAGACAGCAAGCACCCTGGAGCAGGGGATCTGTTATCTACTTCAAACAAAGAATAAACATCAAAATCTAAAGTGCCGAAAATTATAAATAATAAATGAGTCTAGATAAAATAGTGAGCTTTTTTCGTAAAAACAATTAGTACTGCGTTTCAAATAATCAATTTGTGGCAGAGAGCTCCTCACAAAACAAACATAAATCAATGTAGGACTGATCTTTTCTTGCTGAAATAATCGTAGAAAGATCATGTATCCCGGTCATAATAGTTATTTTCATTAATAACAGCAGTACTAACACGGTAGTAGTTAAACCAAATATAGTGACATTTAAAATCCTTTCAGAAGATAAAAGTTAAAACAGGAAGTTTCATTAAATGTAACCCCAGAGAGGATAAAGAGAGTAGTTCAGTGCTATCTGGTTTAAACCCAACACAGAATAGACCATTCCTACTATTAAGCACGATAGTCCTTGAATCCGATGTGTAAAACTGATTGACTATCAACTGCATCCTCCACCAACTTGACAGAGCTTGGACAATAACGGCAATATAGAATTGGCAAGAAATGCCCCATCCTGGCGTGCAAAACCGGTACAGACTCCTCCAAAATGACTTTTATAATTTATAATAATTTATAATTCTGCTGAGACGAACAGTCAGGGACAGAAAGTTCTCCAAAAACAGATACAAATCCCACAGTTAGAAAAACAATTGCCAAACACTACTGCAGGCAAAAGGTGAACAATAGATATTTCAAGGGCAGCCATCCAGGAAACACAGAAAACAAGACAAAATTCACCAAATGGAATCTATCAGTGTGTCTGAACATAAATATGAAAAGTGTATATCTAGTCAGTGCTGAGAAGAATTTAGCCAATAATACAATATTTAATTTATTTAATGAAACCCATTTTTCTATATTGCATGAGTATATCACACAATGATTCTTATCTATTATTTGTTTCATATTTTGTAGAGTTTAAATGATAAATTCCCCTTCTGTGCTTGCGAAACAAGACAATTTCCTGTTCTTGTAAAATTACCCTTGCCTTCAAAAGTTTGAATGCCTCTTCCTCAAAAGGATCTGTTGTCCTTCAAGTACATGCTCAATTAGCAAGCACTTTTTTACAGTGCACGGGACTTTGTAACTTCTGGCTCACACTGGATGTATAAAGTACTAGAGTGCTGACAGATAGACCGGGCCAACAATGACCCTATTGTGACACTAAGACACAAAAGTACTGCATGCAGAAAGGTGAATGCACGAAGGTGTATGCATTGGCAGGAGACTTCACATTCAGTTACTACCTCTGCATCCTTCCCAATGAGCCACTGCCTGACTACAGATAGAGCATTTTATACAGTGCCTACAGGAGGTATTCACCCTCCTATGACATTTTTACAGCTTGTTTTGTTAAAACCTCAAATCTCTGCGCTTTTAAATTTTCTTTTATCCTTATCCAATGTGACGGAGCCTATACCGGAGTATGGATATAGGCAAATGGTTATAGATTTTAAAAATGTTGTCAAGGTTATTGCTAGTATTCTTCTTTGGAATATCAACAAGAATTGAAACATAAGCCATCTTGGATGACCTAGCACTTCAGAAGTAATCTCGAGACAGAAAACAAGGCAACCTTTTTTATCGTCTGCAGCAGTTCAATAAGGCAAATGCCACTTTTCACATCAGGTAAACAAATTGATCAACACACTGGATTAAAGTGGAGGGCAGTGTGCCGGGTGGGGTTCAGGACATATCAGGACACAACGTGCATAAGGAGCATTAAAAGCACGTGCCCGTTTCCATTTTTCCTTGTTGAGAGAAGTGGTCTACAGATCACGAAAGCTCTGCAACGTAAACTGATAATGAAAAGCAAATGTTTTACGACCACAGCCAAACTTGAGACCCTTCAGCTGACAGTAAAATCCATTATCTTCAACCTCAGAGGCTTTTAAAAGTAACTCGATACGTATTTACAGCACACATCATAAAAAATAAAAAAACAACTAATCGGTTTCAACTTTCTCTGTCTCTCCTCAGCTGAATAAAACATGAATGTCATCAGTCACATAAAACATTAAAGCGCATCAGAATAGGCGTAGTTAGCACTAACTGGCCCGATGTTTCGCAGGGAATGCTTGACTGCTGGCACAACTTTTATTTCTTCTTCCTCCAGTGGGGCCCGGTTTTGGCCATCGTTACCGAGAGTAAAGGGAAGCCGTAAAGCCGCTAGGCAGTGACAGGAAGCTGCGTCCCAGAGCCACGCCTGTGACACCACCTGCTGGAGGCAGACGGACAAGGGGAGGGCCTTTGATCAACGAGTCCCATACTGATGACAGGGACGGGGCATCCAGAAGCAACTGTTGTTTGCCATCGCACCACATTTACACCGAACTGTCTCTAGTTATTTTTAAAGGGAGTTAATTTTCAATGATCTACATTTGGTTAATGTGCAGTCTGCAACACACAAGTAAAATAAAAGGTTTATCTCTTGATTTTGCAGACCCAATGAATCTATTGAGCCACAACAAGTGACTAAATACTATGCTGCTTCCAGAATATTTGAAGTTAATAAACCAGAAACGTTTGTTCAGCCCTAAATTATCAGGCATCAATCATGCCACATTTTGTAATTAAATGTACAATATCATCATCAGGTAAATACTCGGGACTAAAAACGCAAGCTGCCATTGCTGTTGTTCTGGCACATATTTTTTTATGACATATACCACACAATTTAACCCATATCATTTGATTTTTTGTAATATGACCTCCTTTGCCCCTGTGGTTGTTCATGTGGTATCATACCTTTGTCACGAAGAAGAAATTGAATGAATTTAAAAACACATTTTCTCCATCAGCTGTGGGTGCTCCAACACAGGTGTAAATCCGGTTAATTCTTCATGGCTGATTTCATTTCCACAGACTGCCTATTTTTCCTGTCTAGCTTTAAAGCAGGTGTTCAGATAGTCTGGGGTTGGGGAAATTTCATTATAGAAACATATCTGCTTCAAAGAAGCAGACTGGAGGCTAAAATTATTTTCTTTTTCAGCAATAGATATGTTTTGACAGTACCATAAGAAGATGCTTAAAAATACCTCTAAGTGTGTAGAGAATTTGAACAGTCTTTTCAGCAGAGAGCAGTGGTCCCATCAATCCGTTTTGCCTCTAACCTGTCATGTTTAATGAAAAGACGACAGGCCTTGTAATGGTCTATTTATGTCACATTTTCAAGGTTTGTACGCTATAATTCTGGACTGATACTATAAATCAAGGGCGTATACAGGAAGGAAGCGTGATGCTAAAAATAAAACAATATTGACAGAAATGTCTGGTCTCAGTTATATAAGCTCCACTTTTTCAGTTACATCTGGCAGGAGGATGGGAATATCAGATAAGCACTGTATTACCGTTTCACATCCACTGCCGTTGTGTATCTGTCCCACAAAACTGCATCTCACCAGGCATCAGTACCATGTTTTCAACACACATAACTTCTGTTTATCTGCTGGAGCCAGGCCAGCTCCGCTCCATTCCGAGGGCCAGTGGGCCGGTCTGTGACGGGAAATTGTAAATAATTTCAATAAATAACTGCCCATAGCCTGAATTTGAGCTGGTGTGTTAACAGATGCCTGGACAGATTTTTAGTCCCAGTCCATCACTGGCAGGTGCCCTGCCTCTTGCTATATAAAGGTCCACCAATGTCAAGGCAATGACTGTAACACAACACATATAGCTCTATAATAAGCTAAATCTGAAGAATACCTGGGGAAAGTGCAGTGGAGAAGGGACAAAAAAATGTAAATATAGAAATTAACATGTTTCCCATAATATTTACCTTAACTAGGGGTTTTAATTTTTTAATAAAAAAACACTGACAAACACAACCTCTGTATCTTATCTAACACAGAGAAATTAATAAAAAGGTTTAAAACAAAGACATTTGTTTTTGGGGACATTTTTGTTTAGACCTTATAAAATGAAATCATGTCATCGTGTAACAAGAATGGAAATTAATACATACAAATTCTGAATGTGCCTACCTGTAATATTTTGATAGATTTCATGTCAGTTTAAATATAAACTGTTAAATATATCATAAAAGCCAGCCAAAATTGAACCGGTTCAGTTTACATTATTCAGTGGCTCACAGGGTCATACATTTTTTTCTAATTGTTCATTTAAATCCTTAATCAATCAGTGGGCTGGTAGTACTAGGCTAAAATATTCGGATATTCTATAACTCAGACATTTCCATTGCATCATTTAATATATGATAAATGGCTTTGAGACAAACTGCAGATCAGTAACCTGCAGCAACCTTCACATCAACTATCCAGCTAACAAAAAATCACTACAATAAAGTGTAATAATGTAACCACTGACTATCTAGCATGTTAGATACAGGCAAAACCGTAAAACAAAGAAATCTATGGTTTACTGAAATCGATCTACATCTGACCTCTTTACACCACAAGGAGCCTGATATTTACTAACAGAAGGAGATACAAAATAACAGAATCAAAAGACCAAAAAAAAAAAGAATCAAAGCCAAAGACTCTTGGTTGCTTCATCTCATCAGTTTGGAATACACTCTGCCATTTAGCAATGTTGATTGTGAGCTTAATATACAGTTCCCTGAATATTTACAAATCTTTATGCTCATTAAAAATGTATACCAAATGGTCAAAAATATATAAAAGTTTTAATTGGGTAGTGTTTTAGTGTCTTTTTAGCACACTTTTCTGAATATAACTGGTGAAGAGGACCTCCAATGTTAGAAATTATAATTAAGGGTATTTAAGTAGTTAAGGGCTTAGTAATCTTCTTATTTTGTATTCTACGGCAACTCTACTCCACCTCATGTTTCCATGGAAACAAGAGAAAACAACAGGAGACCCTCATAATCTCAGAGAGGTGCATCCTTGAGGAAGCCAAAAACCCCATTGTGAAAGAAACCATAAGAAAACTAAGAATTTTGCTATCTACATATTTTTTCTGAACGACAATACAGTAAAAAAGCAACATCCTCACCTAGAGCTGTGTGAAAAAAGCAGAACAACAGAGAGTTAGGGCTTCTGATATGCAAACACATCACCTATTGTGTATATGTTAAAACAGAAGTAAAGTTTCTTTTCAGGCAAAGGTAGACGTTTTTGTTCCTAAAGCTCCACTGCAAACCAGATAGACTGCATCCGCGTTTGCAAGAACAATGTCTGCGCTTATTATGTGTTTCTACATCTTCGCAAACTATGCAGACAGTCAGAGCATCCCCCTATAATATCATAGGCCAGTCGCCATCTGATGTGAGCTCATGGTCATTGGCAGGAGGCAATCCTACCTTACAGTAGCATGGAGTCAAAAATTCACATCTATTTATTCATTCCCATGTATGGGTTTTTAAGAAGTATTTCATTTTATCCAATTCTATCTATTCCGAGCACAATGCACTAACCTGTGTTTCACACAAACTCGAGGGAACGAGATCTACTCTTCAACTTAAAAAATGACACAGTACATGAAAATGTGAGCTACTCAAAAATGACATAAACACAAAATTTATTTTCCCCAGGTAAGCACTGTATGAAGTTTGAAATTACATTCACCACAATGTACAGCGTTTGTAGAGCAATGATTTACTTTTCTAAAAAGAAACAGATGTATGTGATCAGAGGCCAAAAACCCAGTAATCTGAACCACTGTTAAATAATGTAAATTAACCTCAATAAAATGCAATGAAACTAAGATATGTCAAAAATAATCTTAAAAGTAATTATAACAGGTATTTATCCAAATCACACTTTGAATTAGTGGAGTTGTGGAGAGTGATATTCACCCCTAGTTTTAGAATAATTTCACAAAAATGACAAAAGTGAGCTGTTGGGGTCACTAACAGTTTCTTACTAATAAGGCAGGTTAAAACTAACTTATTACAGCATTATAATTGGATGGTCACCATAATTTAGTTTTCGCAACCGGCGACGCAGAAGGTCAATGGGGCATTTACAATGATCCTTACCTCTGCAGATCGTCCCGTTGTCCACAGCCTCATGCCCTGCCTTGCACATGCAGCGCCCGATGGGCACCATCCACTCGCCGTCTCCGTTACAGTAAAGCTTAATGGGCACATCCACCTCCTCGCTGTTGGGTATGCACACGCCCCTGGCAGCGACTAGCGAGGTGCTCTCTGCCCCGGACAGGGTCTCTTGGAAGACCGCCCCGTTCTGGATGATGCGCGGGCACTTCCTGTAGAAGACGCGCACGGCGATGAGCGACATGCAGCCGCCGTAGTCCTGGAAGGCCAGGTAGAAGCCCTGGCGCGAGACGGGCCCGAAGCTACGCATCTCGGTGTTGATCTTCATCACGCGTCCGCCCAAGTCCACCTGGGAGAAACTCTCGTCCGCCGCGATGGTGTCCACCTTGATCCAGGGGTTCTCCATCCAGGCTGGAGACATCCTGCCAGCAGTGTCTGAGTCGGACTCGAAGTAGTAGAGGTTGAATGTCTCTTTGCAGGAGCCTGGGACGTTGGGGATGCTGCTGCAGTCCCGCACGGAGAACTTAATCTCCACGTGGATGCGCTGCGCGCCGCGGCGCCGGATGTACTTGGTGCGGACCCAGTTGTTCTGGCTGCTGTCAAAGACGTTGCACACCTGGTAAGTGCGAATAGTGTTCATGTTCTCGTCATAGCCACTCACCTCTTCCCACTGTGGGACAGAAACAAAAACTGAACTTAATTTAAATTTTTATATCATAATGTTACATTTCATTGTCCCTTGTGAAAAGTGAAGCAACAAGGTACTGTTTTTTTTTTTTTTTTAATATAAAACAATTGAATTCCTTTTACCAAGTCAAGTACAATAATCACACGGCATTTAGATTTTATGTTGTAACCACATTGGCTTTTGGGGGGAGGGGGTGGGGGTCACACAACAACATAGAATAATATAGCCTTCACATTAATCATTACCATTTAGCTAAGCAATATTCAGTCCGATTAAAACTCTCTATATAGCTTTCGTTTAAATAAACAAAATATTATCGCTCTGATCCCATGATGCTGTACCAAAAGGTAAAAAATTATTAACACCATTCACAGTATAGCTCTCACAGAAGCCTAAAGCTTTTACTCTCTAAACTTCAGAAATGCACAGTATATCTCTGCCACATACAGCTCTATAACGCCTCACATGCAGCTCTATAACACCTCACATATGTTTCCCCAGTAAGTTTAAGGGCTAACAATCCCGCAGGAGAGGGGCACTTGGTGGTAAACAGAGTGGATCTCAAGCACCTGCTCAGTCTCAACAGAACTGGGGCTGGCCCATACTTTAGCTCTGGCAACTGCTCCGGGCATGGCCATCACTGAGAATCTCCCTCCCTTTCTCTTCCCATCTTCACATCTCTCCTCAAATCTGAGACAAATCCTCACAGGTCCCTACTTTAATGGGTGCTTGTGTGGAAGGTAAAGGGTGAAGGGAGAAGAACTGTCAAATTTCTACGTTTAAAATACTCCTTCCCCATTAAATATATCAACCAAATATACATGTATTCATTAAAACACTTTAATATATATGTATACCAATAAGATCCTTTAAACAAAACAATTTGTTCTGAACTTCATAATTTTCCACCTTTCCTCATAGATGAAAGCCAGACTCATAGTCAGACCACCCCAGTCCTACCAAGCAAATGTCAAAAATCATGTCAAATATGAATTACAATCACCATTTCCTTAAACTCTGAATGTCAAATTATTTTATATTTTCTGTTGTTTTCTCTTGATCATATTTCTGTACCAGTTTACTGCATACCACCCTATTCCATACCAGGTGTTAATTTAACATACACTATATGGACAAAAGTATTGGGACACCTACACATTACACCTACAGGAGCTTTTATGACATCCCATTCT
>JAOYSI010015578.1:14339-26839 GCA_025775065.1 Hiodon alosoides | reverse complement strand
TACAGCTGAATGGCTTAGCCAGAACTGGGTTTTTACAGCTGAATGGCTTGGCCATCAGTGAATTCCTCCAGTTCCACTGTGCCCTCTGCCACCGTTTTCTCTCCAACGGCACCTGGCCCAGTTCATTCCCCTCTTAAATCCTCTCAATACGCTCCAGCCAAACATCCAAGGCACCACCTTTAACAGCAATAACTGCAAACTAATTCCTGTGGTTATTGATTAGTCTGTCACAGCGCCAAGGACAAATTTTGGCCCACGGCGTCATGCACCTCGTGGCATTTCTGGGTTTTAAATCATCAACCAGTTGTTGAACGTCCTGCCATAACATCTAAATGGGGTTTAGGTCTGCACTTTGACCAGGGCATTCCAAAACATAACATTTCTTGTTCATCAACCGTTCAGAGCAGCACAGCAGTGCCTTTTGATTGACACTGACAGAATGCAGCTTCAGAGGCACCTCTGGAACTGGGGGAACAGGTCGTGTAGAGGCACCTTTCCTTACCTTCTCACTGTAAAGAGCATTTCACAGGATAATGCCTTGTTTGGTTTTCACCAGACATCAGACCAGCATTCATGTTCCTCTTAGTGATACACTGGCGTTAATCCCATTGTTCCTTGTGTCTTTGAGATGGTGGAGTTGTGAACACGCATTTGTTGCTCTTGGATTCTTGTGGGATGATTCTGTACCTTGCTCTTGGAGATGCTTTGGCAGGACGGCCACTCCTGGCCCGTTTGGACCAGGTTCTGACCCGACTGTGGTTCGGTGGAGGCCCAGAGCCTTAGAAATAGCTTTGTGACCCTGTCCAGACTGATAGGCATCAACAAACTTTTTGTTCCGGAAAGACTTTCTCTTAATCATGGTCATGGGGGATAACAACGCTCACCTGAGGATTGCATGTTTGATTTCCTTACGCACAAAACAAATGAAAGAAGCACAGATCTTCTAGTGTCAATTTTTCCTCTCAGACTCTATCTATATTCCTCGCAGACTAGAACCCACATAAAGATCAGACAAAATTCAATATGAATTATGTGCAAATATTCAGAAAATCAAACAGGGGGTAAATACTTAATCGCAGTACTGTATGTATGAAATTTAATCACAGCACTCAATTTTTTCACCCCATATTTCTTCATGTCAATCTAGGCTTGGCGTGATTAAATTTTAACTTTTCCAGTCCGCCTGAGAATAGCAGGGAAGCTCTATAAGACCTGTGTCTGACTGGCCCTTTAAATAATTAACCAGGTTGACTTAGCGGATCTGCAAGGTTAGAGGGGTAGTTATAATAAAGTAACAGTTTAAAACATTGCGGCGTCTATATTTTGTATAAAATTCGAATGAAAAAAGGTATTTAAAAAGGAAAAGATTAAATGAACCCTTACCGAAAACGGTCCTCCTTAATAATGAATGCCCCGTTTCTTAAATGTAGGCGTTGCATTGCTTTCCATAGGTGGCAGTGGTTGTCTTTAATCCGATTGGCCCTCGTCATCAAACTTCCTCCTCTGGCCCTGTGCCAATGCCACACCCTTCCATCCAGACTAATGTTAGGGTCGTGCCCCCACGCCAGGGTCGGAGAAGTGATGAAACGTGTGAACACTTTCAGAGCAGATATGGATATTTAAACATGGAGTAACCTGTCTGGCCCTGTTGCTAGCCGGCTCCTCCGTCTCCTCCGTCTCCCGGCAGGTGTGGAAAATCTCGTTCCAACGCGGATCGACGAAGCTTAAAAAAAAGTGACCAGAGTAGATTTGGCTGTTGCCCGAAACTGACCCTGGCGCTCGACGAGGAGAGACAAATTGAAATCGATACCCTTTCCACAAAACCACATACATTTGAACTTAAGAGGCTTTTGTAATTGCCCATTTTGTCAGGAGATTTCTGTTTCATTGATCAGCCAAACGCTTAGCCAGGGGAGTCTGCTCCTTTCCGCCTTCTAGGGACCCCTTTACTTTCAGATGCAAATGAGAATGAGCTTAAAGTATCGTTGCAGTTTACATTTTCGTCTCAGCCACTAACACAAGGGTACAACGTCATCATTCCACCTGGGATTCCACTCATTGCCTCAGGTCGAGATCCGGTGAGATAAAATGCCCAGGCGTTTCCGGAACGTGAGGGGTTTTCTGTGACGGGTCAGCGAGACATGCATGTTTCTGCGAGGTCCGGGTTCAGGAAGAGCCCATAAATCCATTTCAATCAATGCCACTCCAAAACTGGGCCATGCTGGACACTTTCAAATCTTTTTTTATTTTTTATTTATCTATTATTGAACTTTTTTTCCCAGCCGGTTTCCACGACGAGAAAAAGCATAGCATAGTATGGATGTCAAACGATCAAACAACAATCAATCTTAACAAGGAGATATGTGCTCTGGGCACGCCACAAAGCCTTCAAAAATAGAACAGAACAGAGATAATGATTTTTTTTTTTAAATGACAGTGAGAGCCAGCTCTCACCGGCAACGCCGCAGGCACGGGGAGCTGGTCAACACATTTCCCGAGCTACTCTTTTCCATGACCATCATATCTTCAGCTCAGTGGCGAGGGAGCAGTGAATAATTTAATGCACGACCTGAGGATGTCTGGGGGGTTGTTTATTGTTTTAAAATCAAACTAGATGCACGTTTCCCTTTGAATACCAAAACTCAGAAATGAGCGTACCCTTCACAATGTGACAATCAGCGCACCTCTTAACAGCCGTGGCGCTCACATCAGACTAATTGCAGTTTGTTCAAAATCTAACGTCCTACGCCACAGAATCACCGTGTAGTCATTGGCGGAATGATGATGATGATGATGATGATGATGATGATGATGATTTGCTCTTTGGCACTCTTCTCCCAAAGTCGGGGTTTTTCCTCTCGGTACACTCAAAACTCCCTACTCAAATCCCATTTTGTTAACGAGCAGTGATTCGCCGGAAATCGTTTTAAAAGCGTTTAAGGTATGGCTGTCTTTTTCAACTTAATTGCAGCGATTAGCACCAGCGTTAACATCCGCCATCACTGACTGCACACAGGGCTGAACGTATACACAGAAAGTCAATGGCGTTCGAAGCCTTCTGGTAGAGGCTTGGGGACATTCCTGCCAAACTGTATCTAGCTCCAGTTCAGGTGCCCAGTGCTCAGTCTACTGTAGTCACCGGAACGTCTCTCATCATCCCTGAGTGGGAGGACCACATCCCTCATCCAGTGATGCCGTGTCGCACGCTTATACAGGCGCCGTTTCGGTCTCCAAAGGGGGAGGAAGGTGTAGGTCAGTGATAAGGGTTCAGCAGCACTTCAATCGAATCCAATCTAAAGGGAATAAAGTGCAGAAAGGGTTAACGTGTCCACGGAGATCATGTCACAGATGACTGACTTTCACTCCAGCCAATCCCCTCTCTAGGACAGGAGGGCAGCGACTATTGGTCCATGGGCAAGATGGAAGTATTCAATTGCAGTTTGGTTGGAAACATCAGACTTGTGCGTGTGGCAGGATAAGCCTGTGGGTGGGAGAGATTCCATTTCTGAGGGCGGAAGGATTATGCCGGGACTGCAAGGGATTGGACTGGCGAGGGTGGAAGGGATTAGAGAAAGTGTTTGCGTTATTTAATTCCATAGCACACTCTTCTATCCTGAGTGATTTTCACAGCCTGCAATTCTACACTTTATCTATTCATACGGCTGGATATTTACTGAAGCAATTCTGGCAAAGTTACTTTCTCGAGAGAACTCCTCGAGGACCCTCTCTTTCGTCCTGAACCTGCAACCTCCTGGTTACAGGGAAATGACCTTTATCGCTGCACTGCCTTGTTAGCCACATCTTCTGTTAGTTTCCTAAGCACAGCTTGCCATTTGACAAAATGTATTTATACGTACACAGCAGAATATGTGCTGATAAATCCAGGTGCACCTGGAACCCTACGGTGACGTGTCGAGAACATTTGGTGTTCTGCCGTGATGAGGTGGCCCGTGTGCCTCGGAGGGTAGCGTTTTCCTATCCTTCAGATTCATCCAAACAGCACACACACGCAGACAGACATTCGGGAAGCACAGATTCGGCTGAAAGACTTTGTCCAAGGGTAGAGTACTGACCCGAGGTAATACCTGTAGAATGGCTGGTGAACCCAGTTTACTCCAGTTTTCTCCCCCACTGTTACCAGCCTGACAGGACGGCGACGAGCCTGACAGCCCAATTAGAGACACATTTGCATATCTCCGGGATGCCCATGCAAGCGTAAAATGGAGTTATAATGCCTTAAAACCTGTGTTCAGCAAGATTTCTCAATTTGGTCGTCTTCATGCCGTGACATTCTGCACTGCCTCCCTTCTACTCCACCTTACCCTGCCCTTATCGCTCCTGGGGGGGTCATGTTTTTTTCACTGGGGTCTTGGACGGGGACGGTTAAAGTTAGGGTAAGGGCCCAGGGGGTTGCGAGTTTAAATCCTGGATTGACGCCTGAGTTCTGAAGGGTTCTAACAAAGCAGCGCGTCCTGGGCGTCATTAGTGTGTATGGAACTATTTAGAGGCAACGGAGTGGTGACATTTGACCTTGCCGTTTTGACACGACCTTCGTGTGGGAAAACTTTGCTAACTGCCCAAACACAATACCTGAAAGTGTGTTTCACTCACTCTCCCTGCTACTTTGACTAGTTTTTGCCTCACTTTGTCTTGCTGTGACTTTCAATAGATAGCAAGCCGCGATAGCATCTGTAACTGTGACTGCCCTGTAAGAAACCTGACCAAGACTACAATCCACCCCTCTGTGAAACTAGTTTACCCTTGCTCACACAAATACAACCCCCTGTTTTAAGGGGAAACTTTCTAGTGTCTTCTCAGCAGCAGTAATTACAAGATCCTTTTTCTCTCGATCCCTTGTTGGACAAAGGCCTATGGCAACCCGCTAATCACTCTTAAAGTAACTGTATTTATTATCGTTTTATTTTCATGTGTAGAAGAAATAATATAAAGATAATGCAGTTTTCACTAAATGTGTTAGTGGGTTGCCAAAGATTTGGTTCCAGCCACATTGAAACTGACGTCATAGCGGTTGGTCTCCATTCAGGGTGATCCGTCCAGTCAAGATGCCCCTTTCTGTGATCAATCGCACTGAAACGGTCATCCCATTGGTCAAAGTTTTTACTGGACCTCGAGGTTCACAGGGTTCAAGTGAGGTAAGGTCTGCCGCTCGTGTTCCCCTCTGAAACTGTATGCTGATCAATATGGGCAAATGCGGTGGTGGAAAAAGGGCATTTTTACTGTGTCGTTAACGTAGGGTACAATTTAATTCTTGTACTGAACCATGGAAGTCACGTGACGCCCCAGTCATGTGACTGGTGCTTGAGAAGCCGGCAAGGCGGTCGATAAGACACAAGCACATTATGATGTTAAGCTGGTCACTGCCATCTGATTCACAGGCTGTAATGTCAAAGCAATCTTGACTTTTCAACGCTTTGGCGATTTTAATTAACCGCATTGTGATTCGTTACCGTGTTGGTGGGGGTCGGTACTGAGCAGGCAGCAATCTGTTGGTGTTAAAGTCTTATTCTCCTCCCGATAATTATTAAACATAACAAACGTGGCAAATTGACCTTTGCATTGTTTTATTGTTTCTTTGTGGGCTGCGGGGTTGTGGCGTTTTAACAAGATCGATGTGGAGAAGTCTCCGCCTTCTACAGAGCAGCGCTGGTTAACATTGTCATTCATCCTGTAAACAGGGAGGGAGAAACCCACTGCATTTATGTATCAGTTATCCTCATGCCCTTTGTTTAAAAAAGGGAAAAAATTAATCACGCAAGGGGCCAGACACGGCTTTCTCTAAGGACCCAGGGAGAGGAATGAATGTGAAACAGCTGTCACTTATCCTAGCAATCCTGCTTTGTTAGGGAGCAGAACCCTGGTTGCCCAGGGGGACGAATCAGATGAGATGAGGAATTTCTTTACCGCTCATACGCTGCCACTGTATGAGTTTCTCCGAGTAATTCCTCACGCTAAAGATGCTGGTCTTTAGATGTACAAAACAAACAAATGGCGAAGAATAAAAGGAATAGATCAAATTAAAAAGCATGTTAAGTCATTGTTAAATATCAGGCCACTCCAACAGATCCATTTGAGATAATTAGTCCGCTGTAACAGCTGCCATATGTTTTTAAACAGCCCTGTGTTGTTTTTTTGCAGTGTGATATCACCGCCGAGATTAATTCGCTGTTCTCTGCTTTCTAATTATTTGTGCAACCATGAATTTAATTTTTAAAAAAAATAAAAAAGGCCCCCCCCCCCCCTTTCTTATTTTGGTATGTCTGATCTGTGACCTCTGACAGATCCAGACACAGCCTTTTGTGTTCTGTGGTAATCTGAGGCCCTGATCAGAACTCACCACATCATTTCATTTGGTGATGGTTGATGCGGTAAGATGATATGCGCCAAATGCCTGTAGCCTTTCGTTCTCTCACGGCGTTCACTGCAGTGAGCGGAAGCACGGGTCATCAGGGGGTCAGTCGTATGCGGAAGGCAGTGTAGTTGAGTGACAGAGTGATGGATGAAAGCACGGCGGAACCATCACTCACAGGCCCCAAAAGGAAGTGGCATACCAACGGGTATACCTTTTACTGGCTGCACTTTGCCGCGCTGAGTGGCTCGCAACTGAAAATACATCGGGCCGTGAGAGAAGCGGTGAATGGAATGTGTCGGTTGTGAATGGAATGTGTCGGTTTTGAGTGACAGGACAGGCGTTCTTTCCCTGAAGGCGGTGACCTCCGGAAGTCGCCTGTTCTCAGTAGAACAGAGTTAGAGGAGAGAAAATGTCCTTCGACGATTAGTGGCCCCAGCGTGTGCACCTGAGGCGGGAGGATAAAACATGAAAGACTATATTTTTCATACACAATGCCAAATTTACAGTTTTTGTGAAACACATTCTGGCTTTAAACTGACGTTTAAATGGTTTAGTACCGACTCCAATATAGTCAATTTATTTGTCCGGAGAGGCTCAGTCAATAACAGTGTTCATTTTTACTGCTATTTTAGATTTAAGGCTGGACCAAATCATAGCCATCGTTCCTCATTAGTTTCCATATACATAAATATATGCGCATATATACATAATTCTAATTATTATTGGTAGTAGCATTTTTCTTGTTGGCATGCAAGGCTGTGTGTGTTTTCTATCTGTATGTCGTAAACTGTTGTTTTGCGGATTGAAGTTTATGTAAGATTTGTCTCATCCATATTTCAGCGACCTAAATCTTCTACCCGTACACTACAACTGAACAAAAAACCCGACGGCCGAGGTGCAAAGCCGGGGGTTGATATTTGATAAGCTTTGCCTATCCCCCGTCATTCTGTTGGATCACATCGGTCAGAGTAAGCTGCAACCACGCCCTCCCTCGGCTACGAGCCAATGTGGGTTTCTTCTGTGGCCGGGTGCTTTCCCATTGTATGTTTCAGTCAAAACTCCTGTCATCAGAAGAGCAATGCCGGCATCACACAACCTCAATTAAAAACCATCTGCGCTAAAGGCTCTTAAAAGTTAGACAGAAATACGTCGATTCGTAGGCTGTACAGTGATTCATTTCCCTGTCACCATGGAGAAAAAGATGATTGCTTCTACATAGTATCAGAAAACAGTTTGGATTCCCCCAGTTGCCATTAAACCAATGTTGCCGTTTCTCTGCTTTCCCTCATACACAAACGCACCTCTCACAGCGTTCGTCTTTGGTAGGAGGGCTCGGTACGAGGGTGGCGCTAGCGTGTCTGTGTATGCGTACTTGTGTGACGCGGGGACCCGCACACGTTCCATGAAGTCAATGGCATAGTGTCAAAGGTCAAGTAAAACTATATTTAAGAAAGCATTCTACATCAAAAAGAGAATGAACTCTCGCTGATATATTTTACAGCCGCTGTACTGAAGAACCTGCTGGCCAGATCCCCGAGAGTTAGCGCTGGATCTGTCAATCATCGTTCTTTTTCCTCCTCTCTCTCTGTTGGCTGGGAGTAATTTCTAAAGTATTGGGCTTAATATTGTTTAGGTTTCAGTTTGGAGACACTAGATTATTGGTGTAATTTAACCCCTTCGGGCCACAATCCCTCCCACTGTATTCAAGGGTGAAATACATATATAATGTATAGCGGTAAAATAACTGTGAGAGAAAAATAAAATAAAGTAAATAAATTAAATTTTAAAAAATGTCTTATCGCCCCGCGTTTATCCTCTCGCCCTTGGGTTTTCGCAACATCCGACTGATTCAACACCCGGCTGAGACCTTCCTTTTGGGAAAACAGCCAGGGACGCGGTTTAAAAACACATGGAGAAAATTGAGATAAATGCTACTATACTTGCAGAGACTTTGCAAAAACAAGACAGACCCTTTCCTTCAAGGTCCCTCTCTTTAATGCTAAAATTCTGCCTCTATTCAAAGCTTTGAAAATATGTTGTGCTGTCTAGTTCCTCTCCATTCAGCTCCATAGAAACCAGCATGCTGAGGTGGTAATTACCATCGGTCCCAGTGTCAGGGCCAGCAGGCACAGAAACGGGCGACTTCTCCGGCAGACAGATGGTCATTGGATTAATTCCCACACTGCTTTTCAGGGGTAGGCTGATTGGGTTAAGTGTGCCCAGTTTGTCAAAGAAAATGTATAAATTCACGCATATGCTGTTCCTATTGCATGTGCATGCCACTGACGAAAGTTTGAGAGTTGTAGGTCTCACTAACGGTAATTGTCTGAACTATACTAAAAAAGGTATTTCAAGGCAATTAGAGCGGAATATCTGCCATTATTCATTCATTCATTCATTTTCTGCTATCATCTATTAACTTTAAACATTTTGTCACAAGTAATCGATCGCTTTCATCTTCATTAACGGGTTTTCTTTATGTTGGCTTGTGGACTGATGTTAGCAACCTTCGGCCACTTGACTAACGTCCAGGCGTTCAATTAGCCGTGACCGCATACAAATAATCGCTAGCCAAGATTGGCAGGATAATATTCCCTGCCGCAGGAAGTAGAACCATCTAAACTGTCATGCAAATGTTGCCAAATCTACAAGAATCCTACCAAACGCGTGTGTTATTAACATTCAACAAATATTCTAAAACGTCTTCGTTGCGTAACGTCATTAAAACGTTAACTGTTAAACGTTCGTAAAGAGCGAGCCAATCAGGAGTAACTATATAAAACTATGGACGTCATTAAATAAATGTGCTTTACATACTGTAAGGTCGAAGCTAGGTAAAATATCCATATCTAAAAGACACATTATTCTAATATAGATAATAATAGCTAACCAGAGAGTTCACATACGTCAGAGAAACGAATAACGGACACACACAATCAGGATAAGGTGAGCCACATCGATGAAAAAGTTATTTTTAATAACTTATTATAGCTATTAATATAATTATTAATATCGTCGCTCACAAATCGCTTTGGACATGAACTGATGCTAAATGGCTAAGATGTCATGAAATAACTGAAGTAATTTAAATCCAAGTTTTGTATGCGTTTATCTGTCCTTGCATTTCTAGCATTTCCCACACCGTTTACCGATTGAGAGGATGGGTAATGACCACCAGGATTTTATCACACGGTAAACATCTCACAACCACCTTCGCTCGTTGCTGCCTTTTTCAGGTCCACGAGGCAAAAAATAAAATAAATAACCGGCAAAAGGCGAATAACCACCAGAAGGACGGAGGCAGTTATCGCCGTGGTATTCTGACAATACTCACTGACAGTTATAAGCGCTGTCAATGGAGATTCGACGACAGGAAATTCGCAATTTTTTTACAATTTATTTTGCAATTTTGAAAATAAGAAATTCTTAACCCAAACGTGCAAACTCCTTCACATTGTCAGAGGCTTGAGGTAGCAAATTAGGCTGTCAGGAAGCTAAAACGTGAGTTGACAAAGCACATGAAATGTGACAATTTTCGTTTTCTATACATAAGTAAGCTTCTGAAGTTGCCAAGTTTTGCTCTGTGAATGCCAGTGGCTTAGCCTATTTATTGTTCAAAACATTTACTGACAGGACAAAATAGCTTGGACGTGTCAGAAATTATCTTTTACATTTCCACCCCACTTACTCCATAAGGGAAATATCTGAGAGCCATGGGAGATGGGTGACTTGCCCTGTGGTCTGGGCGAGTATAAGCTGGATATAGGTTATCACCCAAGACCAGTAACATGATGTCAACTTTACCTTCTAATGGAAAAGATTGTGCTGGGACAATGGCAGTAAAAGACAGTCCCTTCATTTTTATAATTGATACATCTACGACTGGACCAAGGAACTCCTTCTTTTGGGCAGTAGAACATTTTACTATTGAACACCTGTTTTCTAGACTATAGAACAAATTTTACTGTCGGATCCAGCAGCCTTTGGGCTGTGGAGCTGATTTAACAGATTGAGCCAGGCTTTATGGGATGTTGAACTTTCGTAGGGCACTTTTTAAAAACCTTTTGCCCTTTCCTCCACGGCCATTGAGGGTGAGACGTTTGCATTTCCCCTTCTGCTTTTACTGCTGAGGTGGTTAGCACTGAACTCCAGAAACCGCCTGCGTCAACATTCATGGGCCCTAGGAAATAATTAGCATATTTTTCCCACCCATGTTAATTCTCATATCCTGAGTCATGTGTCAGCTGAGTACCTGTGCGTGAGTCGCTCTCGCGCGGGCCCGCTGCAGAAGCGGCCTGCGGTGTTTCCGGATGGGCTTTCGGTCTGGATCCGGAGGAACCGGTCAGCAGGGGGCAGGAGCGAGCACCGGGACTCTGACGAATGGGAAGGGATGAATAATTAATGGTCTGTTGGCATAGGCTGTCCGGAGGGAGGGAGGGAATTAGCAGGGCAAACAAGAGCTTCATTTCCTGGAGCTCTCTGGGGGAAAGGTGCTCAGCTATTTTTAGTCCGGTCTTTCCGTCTCTGTCTCTGTCTCTGTCTCTGTCTCTTTCTTCACATTGTAAACTAAGTGGGCAAACAGAGTGTAGAATTATTTTATTTTTTTTTGCATTCATGTCTAGATTTTACGAGTAGTTTAATTCAACTGAACTCGATTAATTATTTATTTAAATAAAGATTAATTAAGCTATTTTAATTGATTTTGTTGCCGTGGCGACTGTCAGATTTGTTCTCAATTTAAGTACGTTTTGTTTTTCTCGTAGCAGTCACAGACAAGTGGCATCAATCTGTTTGAGCTCTCAAGGGATTCCGACAAAACCCACCAACGGAGTATATAACTTAAACACTGTATCTCAGTGTTTCTCTAAATGGACTTGCATCGCCATCCTGTGTGGTTTATGGCAGCCATGCACTCTAAGGGTTTTATTTTTGTAGAATAGCATGTCGTTTTAGTTGTGTCACCTACAAGGCTACAGCCTAGGTCCCCATGACATTGTTGTTCTCCATTCCCTACATTTGACTTTTTACAATTTCATCCTTCTCCTCTATTTCCTCACCTCCTCTGTCTCCTCCTCCTCCTCCTCCTGTCCCTGTTCCTGTTCCTGTTCCTTCCTGCCTCCTAGGACGCTGGTACCGGTTAATTTGTCTCCGTGGCAGCAGGTAATCATTAGCAGGGAGAAGCGAGAGGGAAACAAAATCAAAGATCATCTAGACAATTAGCGGAGAGCTAAGGGGGAGAGGGGCACGGGGGAAGTGTGCTTTCATTTAACTGCCCCGCCCACCAAATAGCCCTCCACAACAACAACAGGACAGGGGAAAATAATGCAGAAATGATTACATATTGTGACTTTAAGCGATTGTAACTGAAAGAACACATTCCTTAGAAAAGGCCAACAATGTTCACCATCACTAATTAAAAACCATGTAGGGCATAAGAAAAGCATATATTATTGTAATTCGTTATGTCTATATTAACTCCGGAAGGCTAGAGTGTCTGCCTCATTGTGGCTGAAAATCGAATTATCAACACGGCGGTTCAGATCCGTTAAATGCCATACTCGTCTTAATCAGAATTTCAAGCAGAGACAATATCCACCCCGGTGATGTAAACAGGACCTAACCTGTCCTGACAACGGAGGGAAAGCAGTTTGCATGCTGGTGGGTTGGATAAAGGAGTGAGTGGAAAGCCGTTTGCATGCTGGTGGGTTGGATAAAGGAGTGAGTGGAAAATTTGAGCGGTGACTAACCTACTGTTTTTTTATTCCTCACGTTCAGGTAAATTGCTTTCGCTGTCATTGTACATTTTTCTCTGTAGCATGAAGTGAACAGTGCGCTCTGCACGGTGTCACACAAGCTTCACCTCGGTAGTATGTTGGGAAAATATGCTTTGGCTATGTTCCCGGGGGCTGACTGGGATTAGCTGCTGGCTTTATTAAAACGGTTTTACCTGTCCCAGCTACATTCTCTCCAGTTCATGTTTGTGTATTTTATTTATGATACGAAGAGAAAAAGAGAGCCTGACACCCTGCTCCTGTATTCACATCCCTGTCCCTGTATTCACACCCCTGTCCCAGTCTGACACCCTGCTCCTGTATTCACACCCCTGTCCCTGTATTCACACCCCTGTCCC